>VDFB02368599.1:0-77650 GCA_007258455.2 Sequoia sempervirens | reverse complement strand
AATTTCAAATTTTCACCAAATAGACTTTTAAAATAAATAAAATAAACTTAGTATTTTAGAAACTAAATTTAATTTTCCATAGATTCTATTCTTACATATTTTTGAAATAATATAGATAACTTATTCAAATTTTTATGTCAAGTTTCCTAACTCTGATTTTTCTGAATTTTCATTGCCACTTAAGGGCCTGTTTTTTCAATGATGATCCTGCACATACCCTTTATATGATAAGTTTCTTATGTGTTCACTAAGGACTTTTGGCTTCTCTTGCCTCATTTTACATGCCTTCTTTCAAAGTTTCCCAATTATCAAACCTAAGGTTAAGGAGATTATGCACCTAGTATTATTAAGACTTGGGAAGGTTGTAATCCTTCTTGGTTGGCCCTTTTTGTTTCCTTAACATTCCTCATAGGCCATGGGATGTTTTTGAGTAGTATTCTTTTAATTGTGTGTTCTTGTGTTGTGATGGGATGTCTTAGAAATCATTTGGTTGTTTGTAAGTGACCCATTTTCATTCTAGTTAGTGGTGAGTTGAGCCTCTTTGTTAGGAAACCTCTTGTGAAGGTTTTACCTTATGTCTAGAGTTGTTTAGTGTGTCTGTGTATGGATTGGAAATTGATGATTGCATCATCCTATCCTAGTGTGGTGTTGTGAGAGAACGTGATTGTGGTTTAGCAACCGATTGTCATTAAGGTGTTTTCCTCTCTCTCATATGTTCATCATGGTGGATTTATGGACCATAAGTGGTAAGTTTTACAATGTTGTCACCTTGCTTATATAATGGAAATTTTTCTTGTTGTCTTAATAATTTTTTTATTGTGACACTTGTGTGTACATTTTTGTGTAAGTGCAAAATTTATTGTTGCATTATCAATGTTTCCTTATTTTAAAATATTGTTCCATAAATTTTTGTTTTGAGTATGTTGTCTTGGGGAATTATAATGAGTGCTACTACAATATGCCCAATAATTTATCCAAGTTATTTAGATGATCTTCCCAAATCTTGTTGTATAATAAATACATTATCAAACAAAAATAAGACAAGCTTTCTTATTGCTTGCTAAATACCTTGTTCATGCATTATTAGGAATTTTCTAGACCATTAGTCAAGACAAAGGAAATGAATGCCCATACTGGCATCTAAAAGTAGTCTTATAAACATTGTTATCCTTCATTTGAATTTGATCATATCTCGATCACAAATCAATAAAGGTATATTGCTTCATGTAGCTTATCAATTAGCTTGTCATTTCTAGGATAAGATATGTATTCTTGGTTAGTATCTTATTAAAATCTTATTAGCCAATGCATATTCATATTTTTCCATATTTTTTACCAAGAATATTGAGGTAAATGGACTAGAACTTGTCTTTATGAGGCTCATATCCAAGAGATAATTTATCATAGTCTAAAATTATTCCTTGTGGATCTTCGGGTGTTAGTTAAGGAGTGGTTATTATTTGCTTTTCACTTGTTTATATCTCAACTATATGATGGAACCCTTGAATAGGGGGAGTATAAGGGTATGTATTGAAATATTTTTTATGCTTGTCCAGAAAAACTTGTGTATCAATATGGTAAGAATCCTTCTTGCTCATGAAAGACTTTCTAAGTGTGATCAAATAACTAGCTACTCAAGCTACTTTTCCTTTTTTGATTGCTATTTCCATTATTTTAGTAGTGGTTAGTCTAGGTGATCCATTTTAAATCACCTTAAAAAATAATTCCTTCCCTTAATTTGTGAATTTTAATTTCATATATTGGTAATTCTATGAGAACTCTCCAAGAGGTTATAGCCATTATAATTTAAGCACCATGTTGGCATGTCCTAGTCTAATTAAATAGAAGTCTTCACATATTAAATGAAATCCACTAGTTATTTTTAGTTACTAAGTCCTTCGTTTTCATGGTAGGGTAAACCCATCCATCACTATCAAATAAACCCCCCAAAAAATAGCAACTAGGCCGCTTCTAACAACAATATATTTTTCTATAAAATTGTGGGTAGCACCACTATTGATGAAGATGGTGACCCTTTTGCTAGCACTCTATGAATTCTAAGTGGATTTTACTTTTTAGTTTTATATAGGGCTATGAGAGTTCCCTTTATTTTTTCTTTCTCTTATTCTTTAGATTCTTTATTCACTTTTTTAGATTTAGTTTTTTCCTCATTATGTATAAATTCAATCTAATACAATTGGCCCTTTCTAAGGCATTTGTGACCTCATTCACAAGGCTTTTTGAAATTGAAGAAAATTTTATTTCTTCATAAATAATTTTGAGTATCTTCATTCTTTTTAAATGGTGGGGGGATATTCTTCATAATCATTTCCAATTTTTTTGGAACTTCTTGTGTATGGATGGAGTATTGAAATAAAAATTATGGGTATGTATAGGATCATCATGGAAAAAACAGGCCCTTAAGTGGCAAAAAGTTTAGAAAAATCAGAGTTAGGCAACTTGACGTAAAAATTTGAATAAGTTACCTATATTATTTCAAAAATATGTAAGAATAGAATCTGTACCAAATTGAATGTAGTTTCTAAACTACTAGGTTTTTTTTTTTTAAAAGCATCTATTTGGTGAAAATTTGAAATTTCAATGCAGTAGTACTTAAATTTCAGGGAAAAAATAAGGAGTAAGTGTCTGTCTGACCACCCTAACCACAATAAAATTATAATATTTTTTTATAATATTTTAGA
This sequence comes from Sequoia sempervirens, assembly GCA_007258455.2. NCBI lineage: Eukaryota > Viridiplantae > Streptophyta > Pinopsida > Cupressales > Cupressaceae > Sequoia > Sequoia sempervirens. The sequence continues at coordinate 74,948 of VDFB02368599.1, read as the reverse complement.
TATAAGTAGAGGACTCATGTCCCGATGTGATGCATATTTGTTTGTAATTTTTTTCCAAGTAAATAATTAATTATGAATTTTTTATTGCAACTTTTAAAAAATATGAAAACTTCTATGTCTAACCACCTTCACTTGGTCAAAACTTCATGAAATTCAATTCTTTCTTTTTTAATATTATATTATGTGAAGCATAGAATGTGACGCATGTTTTGGATTCAAAAAATGTCATACCATTTGAAAGATATAGATGTTTTTCAATCAGCCTATCAATCTGAAATTTAGTCGTAATTCAAATAGAAAATGAATAATAATTATTTATTAAATTGAAATTAAAGAATAATTTATATTGGTGGAAAGTTGAGAATATCCTTTAAAAACCCTTTTTGTTTTATCAATTTTTGGTAAAAAAAAGTTGTCAGCCACATACCCTACAAATACCCATCATATTGCCACTTTTTGGCCCATCATGATCCTACACATACCCTTATTTGAAGACAAGGTAGAATCAAATATGAGGGCTCATTTGATTTCCTCTTGAAGAGTTGAAAGCTCCATTTACTTAACAAATAAAATTTGTTTGTTTTTTAGTCCTTCAAAAACTAAAACTATGTTTCTCTTCTTAGACACATCAGTAACTTTGACCCCTATCCTCTAAAATTATTCTATTTAGTGCTCTATTGATCCATTATATTTTTATTGGTTTAATTCTTGAAATTAAATTTATGGATAAACCTTATCAAATACTTTGACCAATATTCAGTTGAGATCCTTAAAGGTGATGATAAAACTATTCCCTTATGTTATTATTCCATGGTACCACAATTCATGGGATAACCCATCTAGGTGAAGAGAAGTAAAATTGATGGCTTCTTTTTCATAAATTAGATTTAGAGGTAGGTGGTACCTATTTAATTTTTTATCAATGAATGGGTCAAACACTTATGTGTTCCATCATGTGTAGGTATAATAATCTTTCCTAAGAGTTATTCTAATTCTTTTCTATCTTGATTTTGAACTAATTTATTCTTCGTTCAAGAACCACTTGAAATTTTCATGTTTTAGAATAAAAGTGATAGATCATCCTAAACTCCTTGCTCAAGAGCTTCGTATTCAACATAAACGATTAAAAATATTATATTATCTTAGTTTCAACTTCTTTTGATGGAGCTAATATTATTTGAAGAATTTAATGTTAGAAGGGATGAGATTAAGAACCAATATTTTGGTTATTTGCTAATGTACTTCCCTTTTAGGTGGGTAATTTTAGAGCTCTAGGAACCTTCTAGCCTTGCATGACTTGCACCATATACTTTTCATTGTTTCTTTGATCATTTGATCCATCTATATTTAACTCAAATTTATTAATCAAAAGTTCAAACATTTCATGAGACTATTCATCTATCAAATTGTGCCTCCTTTCTACCATCTTGTGTCTCTTCTATTACACTATTATCCACTTTTCACCAAATTGCATCAAACTTTTCTCCCCTAGTTGATAGAATCAATACTTTAATGCCAGTATAATATCCCCAATTAAAATATTAAGTAATATTTAATTGAAATTCATCTCCTATATTTCAATATTTAGTGATCAAATTTCTTCCATCACAAATCAAGAATAGATTGTCAAAAAAAAGAAGATTTATTTCCAATCTTTAAATACAACACTTGAATGGGTAAAAGCAAGAAGATGAGTCCTCTTCTCGTGGAAGTTTTGGACTTAGCCAAAATCCCAAAATCTAGCAAAAAAAATGAGATCCCATTATTAAGCAAACGAGATCCCATTTTGCTTTCAGACCCCAAGCCAAAAATGGAATCCCATTTTTTAGAAAGGGGATCTTGTTTCATAAAGGCTTGAAATTAGAAAAAAAAACAAATAGGATCACATTTTCAAATGGGATCCTGTTTCTAAAAATTTCAATTTTTGACCCAACATTTGCTATGGGTTTTGGGTCAGAAAAAGGGCTTGGGGACCCTAACCTTAGCTTTGGACCTAATTTGATCCACAACATGAAGGTCATGTCAGTTTCACTACATAAGAGTGACTTTGGACATATGTTTGAAGCTATTTTTTACATATTTTTTTGACAAAAATAAAACCTATTATAAATGATATTGTGTAGATTCCAAATATGTAATTTTTTACAATTGGATTATTTTTTATATTTTTCAAATATTTTTTTATGAAATTGGTCCATACACTTGAAATATTAGGGTTTTTTAGTATTTTGAGTGCAGTCATGGATGCAGAGCCCATAAAGTACTATCAAATCATGTAGCTTAGAGTCAATAGAACAAAAAATGACATAATAAGTACTCAAAAAACAGATCTTTATTGAATCATCAATTAGAAATATTTCATGTGTCAAATGCCTCATATGTGAGATATCTAGGACTTGTAGGTTTGCAATAAGGGCATTACAACATTACAACTAGCACAAGACCTTATTATAGTCCCACAAATGGGAAATGTAAAATATCTAAACTCTAATCTTGAAATCCTAACTAACTTGCTAACTAACTCCTTTTCTATGATTACAATTGATCATAAATATGAATCTCTAGTTCCAAAAATTGTCTGCATCAGCCTCAAGGGTTTACAAACACCAATGAATGATCAAGTGTGTTGGTCAGCCTTAAAACATGAAAAATAATCCATCATGAAATGAAACATATTGTATATCTCCAAGAAACATCCATTTGGACCAAAAAATGTCTATATGATGTCCCATTAAGCTATGCACACTTTGAAATAGGTCCACCCAATGAATTATAGACCATGTTGGCCCTAAATGCTCTGGCTAAGAATGATAATGAATTTATGAGAGCAATATCATTTTGCAAAAAAATGCAAACTTCCTAAAATCTAGATATGTTATAGATGACATTGTGAAGAAACTATATCCTACTGTGCGAGCTAAGAAATGACAATGAGGTGAAATATTGAATGAACTAATGAAACAACTACATATTGAAATGAAAAAAAAAATGGTTTTTGTTGATACATGATTGGTTTACAACTAGGAATTCTCCTACATCAGACACACAGGTTGGGACAAAAATGAGTCCCTCACTTTCCAGGAGCCAGAGGAAAACCAAAGTTGTCTACCTCAACCTAAGAAATCCATGATGAATCCTCCACTACTCTGCCTTTCCACTTAACCAAATATTCCTTATATTTCTTGTTCCTAGTGCTCCTTCTATTTCTAGTATCCAAGATCTCTTCAATCTCCTCCAATGGTTGATGTGGTAATTTCTTCTTTTAATTAACTTTTGTGCCACTTCCACTTGTCTATCCTTCACGATACTCATATATTCCTGCAACATTCAAAATTGGTGATATACCAAGTGTGTAACTCTACTTCATATGCATTTCCAGAATAAAACTTCCTAAGAATCTTACATAGTCTAATCTTCCTCATATTTAGCTTATTGTATGTACCCATTGGAAATCTTTCCTTCCTGAGATATACCATCACTTCATCTCCAACAATGAACTCCTTTTCTCTCCTCTTCTCATCTACCTTTTCCTTATACTTACTATTCATATCCTCCAAGTGTTTTCAAGCATGGCTATGAAATGTTTCCATGAATCTTGCAAACTCTTCTACTTCTAATTTCCTCTTAATCTCCATACTAATGTCTCTGAGCTCTGTAACTCGTCTAGGATGTATTCTTGTCACAATCTCAAATGGTGTTTTTCCTATGCTCTAGATTACTAAATTATTGTATGCAAACTTTTCTTCCGATAGAACTATATCCCAATTTCCTACCTTATATCCAACCAAACATCTCAATAAGCTATCAAAATTCCTTTTTACTAACTCTATTTATCCATTTTTTTGTTGGTGATATGATGAACTAAACTTCATATTTGTCTTCATCTTCTTCCACAATATCCTCCAAAAGTATCCAATACTTGGTGTCCCTGTCTGAAACTATACTCTTTGGTAATCCATGCAATCTCACACTCTCCTTGAAAAATAGGTCAACAATATGTACAACATCATTATTCTTCTTGCAAAAAATGAAATGTGCCATTTTAGAAAAAAATTCCACTATTACCACTATAGAATCATGTCCTCTCTATGTTTTTGGCAATTATAATATGAAATCCATGCTTATGTCTTCCCAAGGTCTCTCTGGTATTTTCAAAGGTTTGTACAATCTAGTATTTTGACTACTCCCTTTGGCTACTTGAAAAATTTTGTAGCTTTGAACATACTTCCTAACATCCTTATATATTAGCAGTCAAAAATAGTGTTTGCTCATGAAAGCTACTATATTATCCACTCTAAATGTCTTGCTTGTCCTCCACTATGCTTCTCCTTGATCAAATTCTCTCTCATTTAACTCCCTAGAATACACAAATTATTTCCTTTGAACTTGAACATACATTCTTGAATGAAATAATCAAACCATTGACTCCTATTTATTCCTACTAGTTCTTTACATGCTCTCCATGCTTTAGAAAAATCTAGATCATCCTCATACATGTGCTTTTGTTCTTCAAAACCTAATACTTCTATCCTCATCTTTGTCAGCAAATTCCTTCTCCTTCTTAATGCATCTATAAATTTTTTGACTTTCCACTCCTATGCTTCAACACAAATGTATGACTCTATAAGAACTCAAACCATCTCATATGTCTTTGGTTCAACTTTCCTTGACTATTCAAATACTGCAAAGATTTATAATCGTAATCGTTATATGACACAAACTCCTTAGGAAACAAATAATGTCTCCACTTTTTGAAGGATTGAATTATGGAATAGAATTCATGATCATAAATCAAATATCTTCTTCTAGAATCATTAAAATATGCTATGGGTCTTCCTTCTTGACTAAACACTGCTCCTATTGCTTTTGCACTAGCATCACAATCAACTTGAAATACTTTATCAAAATCAGGAAATGCCAACACTGGATGCTCTATCCCCTTTTGATTCAACAACTCAAAACTTCTTTGCACTCTACATGTCCAATTAAATTCTTTCCTTTCTCCTCTCATTTTCTTTTTCCTAGGTGTGCAGATGCTACTAAAGATTCTAGTAAAATTCTAATAGAAACTATCCAATCGATGGAATGATCTGACCTCTCCAAATTTCACTAGTTTAGGCCATTCAACAATTTCTCTAACCTTATCAGGGTTCATATTTGATCCTTCAATAGAAATGAAAAAACCCAGGTACACCAACTTTGTCTTCATAAAGCTACACTTATATAAATTAATCAAAAACTTCTCTTTTCTCAACCTCTACAATACTTATCTGATGTGCCATAAATGTTCTTCTCTAGTCTTACTAAAAATTAGAATATCATCCAAGTAGACAATGACAAACTTACATAATAATTTCTTCAGTACTTCATTCATCAATCTCCTAAAAGTGCTAGGTGCATTATTCAATCCAAATGGCATTACTACCCATTTGTAAAATCCTCCATTAGTCTTAAATGTAGTATTCCATTCATCTCCTTCTCTGATCTTGATTTGATGATATCCACTCTTTAGGTCAATGTTCATGAAATAATTTTCTCAACTCAAATATTCCATAAGTCCTTGGCAATGGGAGTATATATTTGATAGTGACATGGACACGAAAAATAGATGCTTCACTTGTTAAAGAAAGTGATCTGATTTCACAATGCACACATTCAAGAACAAACCCTTGGGATTCCAATGCAAAGGAGATTGAAATATATCAAAGGGAATTTTCCTCAAGGCTGGAAATTGATAAAAGACATTGACTACTAATGAAAAACTTGGAAAATGCAAGATGTTTGAGAACACAGTGTTGTATGCAAAAAAAACCTAGAAAGATGAATAGAAATGCAAATGAAACAAAACAGGAAAGTAAAATAGAAAGTGTGCACCTAGAAACTTTTTGAGAATGGAATGAAGAATTCAAATGTTGTTGATATTAAAATTTTGACCTACTGGGACTCATTCGCCATTCTGGGTGAATCAGTCCCAAATCTGGAAAACTAGACCATAACCCGTTTAGAACAAATGGGTATCCAAATATGTAGAATCCTCTGAAAAAAATGTACAATGGAACTAATTCACCACTAATGGTATATGATTCCACTTTGACTTAAATTCTAAAAACTTGAAAGTGGAAACAGAAGCTCTCGGTCTGCTCTTTCTATACCTCAAGGTGTCCCGATCTGAAACCCTAATTTCTGACACTATAAGTGACATTTTGTGGATATTTTGACCTATCCAATAAGGGGATGACTTAAATAGGTTTGTATCCTATTCTTAAATGATTTCTAATTCTTCAAAGTACCTAAATCTGCAAACACACAAGAAGAGAGAGAGAGAGAGAGAGAGAGAGAGAGAGAGAGAGAGAGAGAGAAAATATTGAATGTTAGGGCATGGGGGTTTTCCTTGGTCAAACCCCCTTTTAGGTAATTAAACCAAAATATTGAAATAAGATAATGAAGAATGAAATAATGGAATTAGATACTTTCCATGATGATAGATCTTGAATTTTTGCGATAATGCATGAAGAATCTACCCTTGAATTTTTGAAAAATGATCTTGATTGCTATCTAAATGACCTAACCCTAACTTGTTTGACTTGAATGCATGATGAATGATGATTGAATAATGAATGAGAAATGAATTAGGGTTTATACGCTTGTTCATATAGGAAATCCACATAAAATTCTCATTAATTTGATCCCCAAGGTTGACATTAACAAAAACTAAACTTAAAACCTATTTTTTCCCACTCAAACCTCGAAAATAGCTCAAATGGGACTCATTCACCATCCTGGATGAATGGGTCCTACCTGGATGGGACTCATTCGCCCAAGATGGTGAATGGGTCCCATAGGGGCCATTTTACTAGCTGGAATGTTGGGGAGTGAAGAAATCAGGTTTATATGTTGATTTTGTTAGGTATTTGATCAAATTAAGCCTTAGGATGCACAATATGGGGTCATAGGTGTAATACCCCTCCTCTTGCTGGTAGGATTTAGTATTTTTCAATGTGGTTGTTTGCTACTTGTGACGATGATGATATTGTTTGATTTGGTTAGTTAGACGTTAGATGATGCTATTGTTTCACTATGGACATGATTATTTTGTATGACAGTATGGTTGGTTATATTAGTTGATTTTCAGAATTATATTATAATGCAATGATTTAATGAATTATGTCATGAGATAAAATTGTTAGTTTAGAAATGTTATTTTATCAGATAGATTATAATTGTTAGAATAGGTGTGATGAAGGACAATATGGCATCACTCGTTCGCGAGTGCCCCTGCTATGTTGCGATTCCTTCTCACAATGCAGTACTTCGATTTAATACTTTGATGATTATATATATATGTATGCACATGTACACAACTTCGTTTGTATGCAGGATTTGCAGGTATAAGTCTCGATTCCACCTGCTTCGGCAGGACAGGGCGAGCACCAATAACCCAACGGTTTAATGTTGAAACAGAGGTGACGATGAAGTCCTCCCGTCCCATGATGTCAGATCGTCTCGTTTGTCTGGTATTGTTTATTTTGTGAATTTGTCGTCATTTGTGGCTTGTGTTTTGTGTGTTGTCATATTTTGATTAATGTGGTATTTTATAAGTTATGATTATTTAATTGATGTTGATATTTTATAAGTTGTGAATTAGTTAATTAAATGGGAATAATAATTGTGTATTTTAATGTTGATTTATTTGTATGAAAATATTTAAATGTTTTATTTGATTTTTATAAAGTCATGTGTTTCAATTAAATGATAATTAAATATTAAATGTGTGTTATTTATTTTAATTAATTATCTGATTGAAGATAATTATTAGAATAAATTATTTAAATTAAATAAGTAATGTGATGTGCAAGTAATGTTGCAAAAACAGAAATAAAAGCAATAAAACAAATAAAAGAATAAAAAGATTTTTTGAACCAATGAGAATACAGATCTAATTAGAAAGCTAGCTTTTAAAGAATGAGTTTTCTTTTATTCTTGATTTTTAGAGTTTTGAGAAAAGAGGGATATTATCTTTTAATTAATTAAGAATTTTGGAAGTTTTTTCACACACAAGAGATTAGGGTTTGAGAGAGGGCAGATATTATTCTATATTTTGAATCTGAAGAGAATATGGGTTTTTGGGATCTTTTGCTAATGGGAAGGAGTTTTAGAAAGGGTTTTGCAATCTTTTGTTGGGATTATTCTGGAGTCTTCTGAACAAAGGAGTGGATTCGAGTTCGAGCACAAAATTTAGGAGAAGGGATTTGGAAGTAGGAACGAGAAGTTGTTCATGGAGGCCATCGAGGTCAAGCAAGCTTCTTCAACAGTCAACAAACAGGAATCCAGGTTCCTCTTATTTCCCTTCAGTTTCTGTTTCAAAAAGAAATTAGATAAAGAAATGAATATATATGATTGATTGTTTGAAAGAAAAAGAAAACCTCCATTAGAAAATATAATGATTCATAGTAAACAAATCAATAGGAAAAGATTATTGTCATTGAGAAACCTTTATATAGTTCTTTTATAATTTGATCATGCATAATATTGTTTGTTTTTATAAATACCTTTGATTTGAAAATATATATTTATTCTGTTTAAAAAAAAAATAGTTTTAGTGAATAGAAAGTTGTGTACAGGGAAACCTCTGTCTGATTAAGTTATCAATTATATGTTTTTTGAGATTATCATTTGTACATATTAATATATATATGTATACATATATATATTAATATATATACTATTTGTATAAATTTATTATTTTATTTTTTATTTTTATGGTAGAATCAAGATTTTGTCCAGGCCAAATCAATGGCCGTACCCTTGCACAGCACAGAATTGAAGTTACAAATAAATAAATAAAAAATTATATTAAAAATAAAATAATGAATTAAATGAAATCGCGAAATTAAAATTCGCATGGGCATTTAATGTTAAAAAAAATATAAATAAATAAAAAATTTTAAAGTGTTGGGAGTGGGAGGGACGGCGCTGGGCCGTACCCCCCAGCCCCGGCCACTGTGGCACGGACTGCCACAGCAGTCCTTACGGACTGCTGTGCGCAGCAGTCCATAAGGGTTGCTGCGTACAGCAGCCCGTGGGGACTGCGCGGCAGTCCCCACTTGGGCCATATAAATGTTTCTTTTTTTTATTTTCGTTTTTTGTTTATTTTTTTTGTTTATGAGAATTTATATATATATAAATATATATATGTAAATAAATATATATATTAATATATATATATATATTAATATTTATTATTTATTATTTTTTTTTGTTTGTTGTTATAATTATATATATATATATGTGTTTAAATACATATATATACATATAATTATTAATTTTATAAATATGTATATATGGAAAATAAAGAAATGTAAATGTTCTTTAGGATTAAAATATTAAGTGATTTTAGTATAATAAAATTTAATTTGCTATAAATGATTTCAAATATAAATGATGAATTATTTTATTAGTATTTGTTCAGTAGGGCTAAATATATTTATATATTTTAATATATATATATATATTTGTATATATTGTCTTATTTGATTTTAAATATTTATTTTATTTAAAAAAAAAGGAATATTAGGTTGTATGATTTATTTGGGATAAAACTTAAATAATAGTGTAAAATTATTTTATTGTAAAATAGTTATGGTAAATTTAGTCGTGCAAACTGAATGCATGTAATAGATAAAAAATAGATTGTTTGTTTTGATGAAATTTATTATTTTGGAAATTTAAGAAAGTAAATTAGATAAGTTGTCAATAATTTTATTGTTCTTGTTTTCGACTCTATGTCGAGAAAAATAGAGATTTTATACGTGATTGGTCGAATCGTCTTCTCGAGTTAGATAATTGTGTGATCTTGTTATTGTCTTCTAATTATTGTTATTGACCTTTATCTTGTGATGTGGGATCTCTGTTTTGTTTTGAACCTCATGGAATTATTGTAAAGCTTGGTCTTCTCCAGAGGCATGTCTTATATCTTTGATGTTTATACTTGTAGCTTTGCGATTAGAGTATTACATGCTTTTGAGCTTTATTATTTGGAATGGTTGTACGTGGTTGTAGTCGTTGTGATTACGATTTATAGCGAGATGGATTGCCTCGTATGTTCTTGTGTTGAGTTTTACGCTTTAAATGTTATCCTCGTTTGGTTATACTTTTGGAAATTGATACTGGATGATTTATGTTAGGAAGGGTTGAACGGTTTGTTAAGACTTTTGGTTATGAGATATCACGAGAGGGTTAATGCCTCGCATGAGCTTGTTTTTGAGTATGATGTTTTATATGTTTTAGTTCAACCCTTGCCTAGTTTTGATTCATGTTAGGGGTCATAGGGAGAGTGGCTCTTCGAGGGCGCCGGTGCCTCAGGATGAGGAAGGGCTCAGGATAACCCATGAATGAGTAAGCTAAACAAGTGATAACCTAAACAATAGATTTAGGGGGGGTTGGGTAGTTTAAAAACACAAGATAATAAAACATTGGATTCCTTGGCTATGCATTAGGGCTACCTTAGACTAGTGATAGACTGAGAAGGCCGTGGTCGGCATAGTCATAGTCTCGTCTTCACAAGAGACTATTGGCTCCGCATCAGCTACCCTATGGTGCCGGCGCCTCAGTTAGGAGGAAGGGCCAGGATATCCGTAGATGGGTGTCGGCACCTCAGTTGGAGGAAGGGCCAGGAAATCCCATGAGATCTATGCGATGACACTCTCCACTTGACACCCTTGTGCTTGGTTGTAGTTGCTTTTGGATATTGTATCTTTATGTGGTTTTCGAGGGCTAGGGGATCCATAGATGGGTGTCGGCGCCTCAGTTGGAGGAAGTGCCAGGGGATCCCATGAGAGCTATGCAATGACCCTCTCCACTTGACAACCGTTTGCCTTGTTCTGGTTGCCTCTGGAATTGTGTACTGAATTGTTGTTTCAGATTTATATGGAATTGTATTCTGGTTATTGTTTTAGATTTATTTGGAAGTGTATTTTGGATATCGTAATCTTTATGTAGTTTCTGATTCTTGTGAATTTTGGTTTATGATTGCTATGTAGTTACTTGTATGATTGCTGATAGATTGGGTAATTGTGATGAGTTTCATGGTGTTAATTTGTTATGTGATTATGTGATCGTTGATGGTTTCTCATTGTATGCCTTGAGTTGTATTTGTTTTTGTACTATGTTGTTGTTGAGTTGATTTGACATTCATGGTCGGGTTCACTTCCTCTTCACCTCTGAGCACGGGGGGTGAGTTAATTGTAATTCACATGGTTGGGTGGAACGTGCTCCGCACCCGTTGGGTTCCCCATCAGCATCTTGTCTTCTCAGCATTCCGCAGTGGAGTTGTACCAGTGATCTGTTGTACTTCATATATCATTATACTTGTATCAATCCCCATGTTGGGAATTTCAATGTAATTCTTGTATCAAAGAAAAATGTAATGTAATATTATATCAATGATGTAATAGTTAGGTTCTTTTGTATCTCTTTTAAGAGATTTATCATGGATGTAATTATGCGATATTTACTATACCCGCATCATGTTTATGGGATGTAACAATGTTTATGATTATTATGAAGTTAATGGTTATGTTATATTCTTTATCTTTATTCTATTTAGTTGTTGCGATGTAACCTCGCATGCCCCAGAGAACTAAGTGTGTTAATGTGATGTGATGTGCTATGTGAATTATGGTTAAGTGTTGTTACATGTTTAATACAATTGCTTTTAAAAAAAAAAATTGTTCGCATTGTGTGTGTTCTCTGGGGTTTACATGACGGACGTTACAATAGGGGCCTATTAATGATGATGTAAAGGGTATTTAAGGCTAGGGACGCAAATTTCAAGGGTATGTGCAAGATCATGATGGGCCAAAAAGTGGCAATATGATGGGTATGTGTAGGGTATGTGGTTGACGACTTTTTTTAACCCAAAATTGATGAAATGAAAAGGGTTTTTTAAAGGAGATTCTCAGCTTTCCACCAAAATAAATTATGGTTTACTTTGAATTTAATAAATTATTATTATTCATTTTCTATTTGAATTACGACTAAAGTTTTGATTAATAGGTTGATTAAGAAACATCTATAGCTTTCAAACGATATCACATTTTTTGAATCCAAAACATGCATCACATTCTATACTTCGCATAATATAAGATTAAAAAAAATATTGAATTTCATGAAGTTTTGACCAAGTTAAGGTGGTCAGACATACGAGTTTTTATATTTTTTAAAAGTTGTAATAAAAAATTCATAATTAATTATTTACTTGCAAAAAATTACAAAAAATATACATACATGGAGTCCTCTAATATATATCTAAAATTATTATTTTATTGTGTTAGGGTGGTCGACAAACACCTACTATTTTTCCCCGAAATTCTAAGTACTCACCGCGATTGAAATTTCAAATTTTCACCAAATAGATTTTTCTTTTTTTAAATAAACCTAGTAGTTTAGAAACTATATTTAATTTGCTACAGATTATATTATTACATATTTTTCAAATAATATAGATAACTTATTCAAAATTTTACATCAAGTTGCCTAACTCTGATTTTATTGAATTTTTTGCCACTTCAGGGCCTATTTTTTCCATGATGATCCTACACATACCTTCAATGTGAAAGTGTGATTAAATATACTTTACAACATTAAGATGAAGTCCACATAGCCTCGAAAGGCACAACATCCACTGTGAATGTGTAAAACACATTACAACACTATATAAGAGTCAAGTTTAATTTACAAGCCTTCTAGATTAATGTGAGGATGCAATTAAATATATTTTATACTATTGAATTATGTAAAAATAGGTCCATTAGACTTAGATGCTTAATAAAAGTCTAGAAAAGTGTGAAAGTCATTTACAAGACTTTACAACACCTTTACAAGACATGTATTTTATTCATTTTCCAAGGACCCAAGACCTAATGTGGACGTGTAAAACACCTCACAACATTAAATCAAGGAATCATTAAGTCCAATTTATCATTAATTATTCCCAAATCAAGCAAGGAAAAGGGATACTTTTTTGGTATACACATTTAGCCCCCACTTTAGTGAGAGGATGAACTTGCTAAAAACTCACACTAAAGTAGACATTCAGGAGGGGTCCAAGGGCATCTATACATATGGTCTAGGATAACAAAGAACAAGGAGGCGATCAAGCCCTTAAGGTCCAAGATCCTAATTCAAACTGAAATAAGTGGAAAAGGACACACTAAAGGTGCTCAATATGCAGCAAAACAAGATACATGATCATGCAATGATGATAACTAGGAGAAAGGAAAAACAAGTAAACATAAAAAATGTAGATCAAGGTTCGAACATTTTTCCAACACAATGTGGATTAGATCTAGGTTGTTTGTCCAAAAATGCATATTCACTCTGAGGCGATAGAACTCTTGGTTGTTCATCGAGTGAGAAGTCCTAAAAGGTGAGAAACATACACTCATGGCTGGTATGCACTCACACACACACAAGCGGCTATAGGGAAATTCATGCCTTGGATTGGGCTTCCCAGTCGAACCATAGCAAATTTATACCTCCTAATAACTTTGATAAGGAACCACACAAAAATGATCTTCAAGCTCCATGAGGCAACCAAAATTTCATATGCTTGAAACTCATGGAAATTGTAAATGAAAAATGGTGTAAGGAATGTTCAAAGGGATTTTTCTTAGTTCATGTGAGGTATCTTCTTAGGGAACATCATGATTAATGTATCCAAGAGAGGATAAGTGCAAATGGTCTCATCTTGTTTCCAAGATAGGAAAAGTGCAAGGTCTCATCCTGGGCAACATTGTACCTAATGTTTCAAAAAGAGGAAATCACAAGAAAAAAGATAATCACACAATGAAATATGAGTGTCGATGTATGGCCCCACTTTAAAGCAGTTACTAACACCATTACTGTAAGAAATTTCTTTAAAGTAGAAGATATGAGAGCTTATTTAGGAAGCCCTATGGCAAGTCATATGTTTCTGATAAGCTATGTCATGAATAAGGTAGTATGCTACATGCAAGCCAACACAAGGAATGTTGTCCACATCTCAATCTTTCTTTTATATGTTCATGAAAGGTGTATGACTGGAAAAAAGAGACAAGGACTAGTGTCATATGAAAACATGGCTATCTAAACCCTTTCCCCCATTGAGAGTAGGACAAGGATGAGCTAAAATGATGGATGAGATTCATGATAGAGTGAAAATCAATATCAATTAGAGGAATTAGGTGTCCCCACATAAGGAAGAGCACCAAACTCCTTAAGATGTTCGATTTTACTACTCAAAGCATTACATTCATTAGTAGAATGACCATGAACTCTATGATAGGCACAAAATAAAGTCTTGTAATAGAATTTCTTTCAAGTTCTTGGAGGGAGAGATATCAAGTGATCTTGTAGGAATCTCAACAAGATACCCTCTTGATCAATGGTAGAAGGTGCATTAGGGGAAATTTACATAAAAATTGGGCCTCCTAAGGATGACATCATTAGCTTTTTAAGTTATCAAAAATCAACTAAAAGATGACATCAACCTATATGGTGACATCATCCAAAATAAAAATAAAATTATTTATTTTATAAAATAAAACTTTCTAAAATCTTATGAATTAACTCATGATGGTTAATTTAACTCTACATATCCTATTCTATCTCATTCATCTTTCTAAATATAAAATATTCATTTTTTTTTTAGATTTATATTCTAAAGTTCTATTAAGTTCTATTATAGAAATTTTTTATATTTTTTAAAAAATATTTTTATTTTTAAGAAAAAAATATTAAAAACATTTTAAAAAATATTAAGTAATCATAAAAATCATTTATGAAGTATATTTAAAACTAGTATATTTATCATAAATCTAAGTATATTTAAAACTAGTATATTTATCATAAATCTAAGTATATTTAAAACTAGTATATTTATATTTCAAAAAATATATCTAAATATGGCAGAGAAATCTTCTCAAGTTTTCTCCATGCTTTTTGTTTTCCTTAGCTTTGTATTTTTCTTTTTCTTTGATTTTTTCCACTTTCATTTTTTTTTTCCATTAGTTTCATATTTCTTTTAATTTTCTCCACTTTTTTGCTTCAACCATTTCTAATTTCTTTTTTGTTTTTTATTTTTTCTAATTTCGTTTTTGGTTTTTTTTTTTTCTATATATTTACCTGAGCAAAATAGGTGCTCATCCGGCATAATCTGTCACTTTATTCTCATATGTTTGAGATGATGGTCTGGGTCTTGTAATTGTGGGTTTGTTAATGGGTTTGTGAGATGGGTGTTGGGTTGTGGGAGTAGGGTGTGGCAGTGCTTGCATGTTTGCGTTTGGGGTTAATACTTGGTCTTCCGTAGGGTGTGTGGTGGGGAGTAGGGGTAGTGGGGGCCGGGGGGTTGAGATGGGGGTTGGGGGTTGGGACCTCCACAAAACATAGACAAAATAAGTGGAATAAATTAAAAACAAAATAAAGATACATTTAAGTAAAAATAAAACAAAAAAGAATTGAAGCCCATTGGAAGGAGAAAAAGTTGGAGAAAATTGCCAAACTATGGAAAAAATAATTGGAAAAATTAAAAATTAAAAACCAAAAAAAATTGCAAAGGAAAGAAAATGAGAAAATCAAAGAGACTATGGAAAAAAATATATCCCTTAGCATACTTTTTTAAATATAAATATACTATTATAAAACCTATAAATGTATTTATTTAAATAAATGTACATAACATAATAATTCTGAATCTATAAAAACATATATATATTAAAAAAAATCCTAAGTAAAAAATAAAATATCTAAAGTTACTTTTATTTTGCCACTTTTTAAATAAAATAATAATTTAAAAAAAACAAATAATCAAGGAAAGAAAGTGAACTTGACATTTTTAATAAATTATAATAGAAATATAAGTTACCAAACTTCAGTTTAAGAGTTTTTAAATAAAAAATAAATAATGAAGAAAGTGATTTTTTTAATAAATTATAATAGAAATATATGTTACCACTTTTAAAAAATCATGGACTTTACTTTTTTAAGCAATTATAATAGAAACACGTGTCCCCACTTAACTCATGTAGTTAAGTAATATATAATTTTTATATTTAAATAATTTGTATTATATGAGATAATTTTTCCTTTTTTAGAGTTCCTTAGGAGGCCCATTTTTTATGTAAATTCCCCTAATGTTCCTTTATTATGCGACAAAGGTTTCTCCTACTTAGTACAAGATGTAATATCTATGCAAGACACTTTATGTTGCAATATTTTGTACTCTTCTTTAAAGGAGAGTGTAAAATCTAACGAACTCAAATCATTAGTGTTTTGCGAGATGACATTGACATTAAGTGAAGACATGTCTTTATTTGTTTCATTTCAAGCAAAGGATAACAACCAAGACTACTAGTGTCTATTAGTTTGGGATGCATGACTATTAAGGTTGGCTTAGAGGAATCTTTTATGATGGTGTTGATATTGGGTGAAGGTTTGTCTATTTAAATCAAAGGACAATAACCAAGACCATGAGTTGTTTGTTGCATGTTAGGATCTATAGGGTTGTAGATACCTTGTTCATTAGCACCACATCCTTTTCCACTATATCCAAGTTGTTTCATAAGCTCATAAATTTTTCATAAAGCTTTTTCATTACTTTTGGATCTGGTGGTTGTTGGTGATTAAGTTCATCAAATTTTGTTCTGTAATCTATTATCTTTTGTTCTAAAGTGGTTGAGGCAGATGCTTTCAAGGGTCTTATGATTTTTGTGTTGAAACTACTTCTTTTTTGTGTCCCTTATTTGAATCTTTGTTTATGATCTTGTACTCTCCCATAAATGTATGTTTGAAATCTAAGGAATCCCAATCATCTTCCAATAGCTTCGTGACTTCTTCAATGTGTTTTTATTTGTCCACTTACGTAGTTAGTGTTAAGGTTTTCAAGGGGTTATTTTCTTCAAGTTGAAAGACACTATAAGGTCCATGATTAGCATCAAGTGTGTACACTTTGTTGTTGTAGATATATTTCATTTTGCGATGAAGAGTAGAAGGCACCCCCATTCATTGCATGAATCCATGACCTACCTAGAAGGAGATTATATGAAATATCATGTGGCATTTCATGGATCAGTGTTTCCAATGTGGCCTTTCCAACTGTAATAGGTAAAGTGATCACAATGAGTTGTTTCTTTTCTACACTATCAAAGCCCTTAACAGATAAAGAATCAAGTTTAATTTTTCATTTATCCACATGAAGCCTATCCAAGAGGTTTACAATACACACATTAAGGGATGATCCATTGTCAACAAGGATTCACTTTATTCCTATCCTATTGTATTGAGTTATGATCTTGAAAGCATCATTTTGATTTTGCACTTCCAAAGGGGGAAGTTCACTTTGGTGGAAAACAATGTCAACATTCAATCCTTGAATTATAATTATTATGTCATTTAGTGGCACATTAGAAGGGATAAGAACTTTTTGCAAGGTAGTTTGAAGTATAGTGTGATAATTAGATGAATTCTAAATGAGGTCCCACAATGATATTTTAGTAAGAGTATTCTTAAGTTGCTCAACAAGATCACACTTCTTTCCATGAGAAATACCCAATAGGATATGATTAGGAAAAGGCAACGGTGTTTGGGTTGGTTGTTGCACTTGCATATTATTCCTAATGTTATATGTATGAGCAATGATATTATGACTCAGTTGCTGCAAAACATTAGTCTTGGGTGGGTAAAGGACAAGTTTAGGTTTATTTTGAGTTGGAGGTTTGTGTGAAGGTGGGTAAAGGATGAGTTGAGGTTGAATACATGGTTAACATCCCTTAGCGAGTGAGAATATAATGTTTCCTCTTCATCTTCTTGTAAGGACACTAGATCATTATTTTCAATGTCATCCTTTTTGTGTACCATGACATCTGCCCTAGGAGGAGATTTTTTAGGATAACTGCAAACCGCATGTTCTTGGCATTCATGGGTTGGTTCTTCTAAAATGATTTTATCGTGAGTAGGGAAATGTTCAATGGTTGAGTTTTCTTGATTAGGGGAAGGGTCTATTTGATTGTTAGTTTTGGCTAAGGTATCATTCTCTTATGCCATATTATCTACCCTAGTAGGAGAGCTTGTAATATGTTCATTGCATTCCCTAGTTAAATTTTGTAAAGTAGCTTCATCATTAGTAGGGGAGGCATCAAGAGAAGGACCTCTATGATTTTCAAATAGATTGTCCCAAATGGTAGGACCATTAAGGAAGGGAGAAACAAGATTCCCATGACTCTTAATAGGTGTATCTTCTAACACCAACCTATCCTCTTTGCATCAAGGGGGGATATTAGGAGAAGGACAACAGACGACTGCACATGGAATAATTTATATGCATGTCTAGAATGTCATGGATCTCATCTCTGTTTAATGCTCAAAGAGAGAGATAACTGGATTCTTTAATGTTGTGTCTCTTTCACCATGACTTCTGAAACACAGGGAGAGTGTATTGAGAAGAAAAAGTATGTTTGTTATGATTTTCATATTCGGCAATCTCTCTGTGTTGCATTCTTTACAAATCCGGGGAGGGTAAATTTTATAGCAACAATATTATCAATTTTACTTTGGTTATCCTGGATTTATTCATGATAGAGAAAATAGAATTCATGCCGTACTACATGAAAATGAATAAACGCTATAAAGAACATGCTAACAATGATATGAAACATGCAATGCAAGGGACTTCAAGTGAAATGTTTGTTCAGCTTTTTCATACGTGAAATAGGCTTAATTTTATTTGACGAATTACAGCAACAACCTGGAAAGATGAAATGTTGTAAAATGAAACTCGAAACTTATTACAAATTGTTCTGGTTGAATTTGCTTGATCTGATGAAACACAGAAAAACTCAAACTAAACCCATATAGATAGGTACTATGCCAAACAGTAAGTGCATAAATATGGTTTTCGAATGCTGCAGGTTTCAGGTATGACCAATTCCAAGGCAGAATGAACCAAGGGGACTTTTCTAATTTCCAAGAAGCTTCGATTGATTTCTATGGCCTCAAGTATTATGTAGACCTAAGACGCCAATGTATAATTTTAGAAATTTTTAATGATTTGAGATCCAAAAATGCAAACTATATGCACTTTCACTAATGCAAAATTTTAGAAATCCTAGATGTCAATTACCTAATGCAAACCCTAATGCAAAGTTAATGTGAGCTAGATTTAGGATGAGAATGGACTCCAAACCAGAATTATTATGTTCAAGGCTAGACATTGATAAAATAGATTGATTACTAATGCAAAACTTGGAAAATGCATGATGTTTGAAAACATAGTGTTGTATGCAAAAAGACCTAGAAAGATGAATAGAAATGAAAGTGAAATAGAACAAGAAAGTAAAACAGAAAGTGTGCACTTGGAAACTTGTTGAGGATGGAATGAAGACTAGAAATTTTGTTGATCCTAAAATTTTTACCTACTGGGACTCATTCGCCACTCTGGGCTAATCAGTCCCAGATTTGGAAAACTATACCTGATCCCATTTCAGAAAAATGGGTATCCAAATCTACGGAAACCTATGAAAAAAATTTACAGGGGGACTCATTCATCACTAATGGTGTATGATTTCACTTTGACTTTTCTAAAAACTTGAAAGTGGAAACATAAGTGCTCGATCTACTCTTTCTGTACCTCTAGGTGTCTAGATCCGAAACCCTAATTTTTGACATTGTAAGTGACTTTTCATGGATATTTTGACCTAGCCAATAAGGTGATGATTGCAAAAATTTTGTTACCTATTCTTCAATGATTTATAAGTTTTCAAAGTACCTAAATCTGCAAACACACAAGAAGAGAGAGAGAGAGAAAATATTGAATGTTAGGGCATGGGCGTTTGCCTTGGTCAAACCCATTTTTAGGTAATTAAACCAAAATAATGAAATTAGAGTCTTTCCATGATGATATATCTTGAATTTCTACAACAATGGATGAAGAATTTTCCCTTGAATTTCTGAAAAATGATCTTGATTGCTATCTAAATGACTTAATCCTAACTTGCTTGACTTGACTACATGATGAATGATGAATGAATAATGAATAAGTTATGAATTAGGGTTTAGAAGCTTGTTTATATAGGAAGTCCACCTGTAATTCTTGTTAATTTGATCCCCAAGGCTGACATTGATAAAAATTAAACTTAAAATGTAATTTTTCCCGCTCAAACCTCGAAAGCAGCTCAAATGGGACTCATTCGCCATCTTGGGTGAATGGGTCCCACCTGGATGGGATTTATTTATCCAAGATGGAAAATGGGTCCCACAGGGGCCATTTTGCTAGCTGGAATATTGGGGAGTGAATAAACCAAGTTTATATGTTGATTTTGTCAGGTATTTGATCAAATTAAGCCTTAACATGCACAATATGGGGTCATAGGGGCCTATTAATAATGATGTAAAGGGTATTTAAGGCTAGAGATACAAATTTCAATGGAAAGTGTGATAAAATATACTTTACAACATTAAAATGAGGTCAACATAGCCTAGAAAGGCATAACATTCAATGTGAATGTGCAAAATACATTACAACACTATATTAAAGTCAATTTTAATTTACAAGCCTTCTAGATTAATGTGAGGATGCAATTAAATATATTTAATAATATTAAATTAAGGAAAAATAGGTCCATTAGAATTAGATGTTAAATTAAAGTCTAGAAAAGTGTGAAGTTCATTTACAACACTTTACAACACCTTTAAAAGGCATGTATTTTATTCATTTTGCAAGGACCCAAGACCTAATGTGGACTTGTAAAACACCTCACAACATTAAATCAAGGCATCATTAAGTTCAATTTATCATTAATTATTTCCCAATAAAGCAACAAAAATGGGATACTTTTTTGATGTCCACAAGTGATCCAAATAATTTCTCTTGAGTATGTTCACATTCTTCACTCTCCATATTTCTTTGGTGCTAGTGCAGTAGGTATCACACATGGGCTTAAGCTTTTTCTGATCAATCTCTTCTTCAACAAATCTTGTATTTGTTTTTTAGCTTTGCATTCTCTGTAGGTGTCATCCTATGTGCTGCTTTGTTTGGAAAACTTTCTCCAAGTATTAAATCTATATGATGAATAATGCTTCAAGGGTATGTATGGGATCATGATGGGCCAAAAAGTGGCAATATGATGGCTATGTGTAGGGTATGTGGCTCACGACTTTTATTTTACCCAAAATTGATGAAACAAAAAGGGTTTTTAAAGGAGATTCTTAGCTTTCCACCAATATAAATTATTCTTTACTTTGAATTTAATAAATAATTATTATTCATTTTCTATTTGAATTCTGACTAAAGAAGTCTGATTGATAGGCTAATTGAAAAACATCTATAACTTTTCAAAGCGGTATCACATTTTTTATGTCTGAAACATGCATCATTCTGTAAGCTACATACTATAGGATTAAAAAGAGTTGAATTTCATGAAGTTTTGACCAAGTTAAGGTGAATTGAGACATATAAGTTTTATATTTTTTTTAAAAGTTGTAATAAAAATTATAATTAATTATTTACTTGGAAAAATTACAAAAATACCATCACATCCCGGGGACCTTAAGGTCCTCTACTTAGATCTAAAATCTTATAAAAAAATATTATTATTTTATTGTGGTTAGGTTGGTCAGACAGACACCTACTTCTTATTTTTTCCTTGAAATTTAAGTACTACTGCATTGAAATTTCAAATTTTCACCAAATAGATTTTTTATTTTTTTAAATGAACCTAGTAGTTTAGAAACTAGACATTAAATTTTCTACAAATTCTATTCTTACATATTTTTGAAATAATATAGATAACTTATTCAAATTTTTATGTCAAGTTGCCTAACTCTAATTTTTCTAATTTTTTCTCCATTTAAGGGACTCTTTTTTCCATTATGATCCTACACATACCCTTGAACTGGTGGTAATCCATCTAGGACATTTTTTGATATGATATCTTGATACTCTATAAATAGTTCTACTACTTTAGTCTATAGTGTATCTTCATCCTTTTCTACCTTTTAACTTCCACCCTTCCTCAAAATCAATGAATAAAACATGTTCTCATTCCACAAACCTTCCAAAAACTTTGATCCATCTACCAAACATAGTCTAGTCATGCCATAAGCTTCATTTTTCCCCTCTTCTTCCAAAGGTATCAATATAGTTCTTTTACCATTTGTAGTCATAGTATACCTGTGTTCTTTATTCCATCATGAATAGATTTCTTATCATATTTCCATGGTCTTCCTAATAGTAAATGGCACACATCCATAGGCATAATATCGCAAAACCTTTCATCCTTAAATGATCCTATATGAAATTTCACCAAACATTTCTCATTCATGAATATCTTATGTTCATCATAAATCCATGCTACTGTATAGGGGTTTGGATGTTTCAATCTCTTAAAATTCAACTTGGTTACAATCTCTTCTAAAACTAGATTATCAGTGCTACCACTATCAATGATAAATTTACATATCTTTCCTCTAGACTTACACCTTATTCCGAACAAACTCTTTCTCTGCGGTGGTTCCTCAATCACTTCTTCATGCATCAAAGCTCTCCTCATTGTCAATAATTCTCACTTCTCTTGTTTCCAAACTAAATTATGGGATACAAGAGGCTCCTCATCCACATAAGTTGATCTTCTAGTATGCTCAGTTCTCTTATTGGTGTTTCCTTGATGGAATTCAAATTCTCTCTATCCTTCACCTCCACACTTCAAACATGTGCCTTTGAATGGTCTCATATTAGATCTTCCTTCTACTTTCCTATACCCATCATTATGGCATGAATTATGGCCTCCTCTATTATTGTGGTAGAAATTTCAATCATCTCTTCCTCTACAGTATGAATTGGTTTCCTTCTCTATACTGTGGTAGGGTTTCCTAGTTTTTGTTTTGTTCTACATAAGGTCTTCATTCTCTAGATTGCGATCCACATCTCTAGAATCTTCCTCTTCCACAACTTTGTCTTTGTTCAAAATTCTTGTTCAGCTTTTCTTCTATATTGATTGCAAATTGGTATGCTTCATCAATTGATGCCATCTTCACTAGGCTCAATTCTTCTTGAATGTTTGTTCTCAGTCTATTAATGCACCTCACAACCTTCTCTTTGCTTGGTTCACTACATCCAACCCTAATGATCATCTTGTAAAATTATTCAGTATATTCCTTCACAAATCTCTTTTTTTTCCTAAGGTTCTAT
This sequence comes from Sequoia sempervirens, assembly GCA_007258455.2. Classification (NCBI taxonomy): domain Eukaryota; kingdom Viridiplantae; phylum Streptophyta; class Pinopsida; order Cupressales; family Cupressaceae; genus Sequoia; species Sequoia sempervirens. The sequence continues at coordinate 51,730 of VDFB02368599.1, read as the reverse complement.
AATATTTTCAATAGGTATAAATTGATTATTCAACTTTTTCACCATCCTATCCCACTTTATGATTTTCTTCTTTCCTCTTCTATTCCTATCCAATTCAACTTCTCTCCATAATATAGTAGCATGACCTTTCAACTTATTTTTTACAACTCTCACTTTTTCTAGATCTTTAATTTCTTCATATTTAAAGTGTTCTTCCATATCATTTATCCAATTAATCAATTCCTTAGGGTTTAAATTTACTGTGTAATTTTGAATTTTTATTTTAGGTTGCTTACCAATTTTAGAAATAACTTCCAACATATTTACTTGATTTGAATCTTCTTCTTTTTTTAGGGTTTCTTCATTGCGATCCTTAGCATGATCTAACTCATAACCACTTTCATCTTCATGTCTATGATTTAAACCTCTTCTTCTATCTTCTTCTACTGCATCCAATCACACTCACATTACTCACATCATATCTAACATCTCATCCATTATTCTAGAAGCATTCACCATAGTAGGAATTATCCTTGGTGGCATCTCTCTCCTTAGATCCAACACAACTACCTCGATTCGGTGATCCGACTACAAGGGTTTCAACTGCCTCATAGTCAGTGATTGGTTGAAAAAAAATGCAATATACCTCCGGTTGGCAATCTATTCACCACAAGAAATACCTTTAGGACTTGCAAACTCACTCTAATATCACTTGTTGTAGACATGGATGGAGGGTCTAGAAAGAACTATCAAACCCTATAGCTTAGAGTCAACATACTGGAAAATAACACACTAAATACTCATAAAATATAGATCTTTATTGAATCAACAATTGGAAATTTTACATGCATCACATGCCTCATATGTGGGATAACTAGGGCTCATAAGCCTACTACAAGGGCATTACAACATTACAACTAGCACAAGGCCTTATTACAGTCCCACTACTAGGCATCACAAAATATCTAAGCTCTAATCTTGAAATCCTAACTAACTTGCTAACTAACTCATTTTCTATGAATTACCATTAATCTTAAATATTAATCTCCAACTCCAAAAATGGTTTTTGTCAGCCTTAAGGGTTTACAAACCCCAATGAATGATCAAGCATGTAGGTCAGCCTTAAAACATGAAAGATAATCTTTCACAAAATGAATCATATTACTGATCTCCAAGAAATATCCTGTTGGACCCAAAAATTCCTATATGATGTCCCATTAAGCTTTGCACACTCTAAAATAGGTGTGCACAATGAATTTTGGATTAGGTTGACCCCAAATGTTTTGATTGAGAATGATATTTAATTTTTTAGAGTGATATCTTTCTGCAAACAAATGCAAACTTCTTGAAATTTGGATATGCTATAGATGGCATCATGAAGAGACTATATCCTACTCCACAAGTTGGGAATTGATAATACAATGAAATGTGTAATGAACTATTGAAACTAATACAAACTAAAATGAAAGAAAATAAATGTTTTTGACTCATACAAGATTTCCTTACAACCAAGCATTCTCCTACATTAATTTTAATAATGTTTTATTAAAATGTCTTTTTGAAAAATAAATTATATATGCACATTCTTCAGACAATTCTTTTCAGTTTGAAAAAAAATCAAAAAATGATAAGTTTAGGTTATCTTATGTGTGACATACATGAGGAATTTTTAGAACAACAATTATGGCCAATAAAAAATTAACAAAAAAATATTCAAAAAAATTATAGAAAAAATATCTTGCACATTCTTTAATGTGTTATAGATCTTTTCAGAAAAGGATTTAGAAAAATACAATTATTTAGGTCAAAATATGGATGAAATACATTTTCATAGTTATTGAACTCCCAAAATACTGAGAGTGGGGGGTGAATTAATATTCCATTAAACTATTCAAACATTAGCCATCCAATTACCAAAACATATTCAATTGCGATAATGAATGAAAGCATGAAACATCCAAAAAATCACATAACACATGAACACCAACATTTTTACGTGGAAAACCCAAATTGGGAAAAACCATGGTGAGGGTTAGCTCACAATATATTATATACAAATATAGTATATAATAGAAATGATCACTACAGGTGGATTCACTGTCCAATGGACTCACTATCCACAGAGAATAACATAGAAGAAAGAATGGGTGGCTCACAGCTTATTGAACTATTACAATTGCATCTACAATGTTCTAGATTATAGTTCTAATGAAGTACAAAACAATCTTTTCACTGATTTGGATCAATGCACTACTATGCTTTGAATTCAAGCAATTCACACAACTCTTATCACATTCGCATCATACACATGTAACACTATACATGTCATCTATCACACATCACTCACACTTCTTCATCAAAACACAAAAAAAAAACTCGTATACATATCTATATCAAGTGTAACATCAATTAGGTTGACCTAATTGGATGCAACACACAAAATTTGAACTTTTCATCCTCAAAAAAATTCATCAACATCTTGCACCTTAATTCAAAATTATAAGTACTTTAAGATAGGTTGGAATGGACCCAATATAGGTATTATATAATATTTCCACACATATTAATCCATCAAACGTGTTAGGTCGGCCACAAATAAGACCTAAACACAAAAACCTTAATCTATTTGCCTAATTCACTACACGTGGAACTCAAAACATGGTCCCATTTGGAATTCATATTCAACTAATATCTAACAACTTATCTTTAGCATCACAACACAAAATAATCATCGACAAAGGAATGTAGAATCTCCCACGTCAATATTCTATTATAGGAAATGACTGCAATATATAGAGCTAAACTCTATCATTCATATTTTCTAGGATACTTCACTAAACAAAAAAAAAATCTTAGATTCAAATGAATCTAATGATCATAAAAAGAAAATTAGAATCACAAAGTGATATCTCTATTTCTAGTGGAGTGTGGACCCAAAAACTGATGCACTAAACCACTGTACTAGCATATTTCATACTTGGACACTTTTATGTGTAGCTATACTTTCTAGACCAACTTATCTTGTAAACATGTCTTCAGAAAACACTTATAAATCATACTAGAATGATCCACAACAATTTTTACATCAATGAAAACACTAGATCATGCAAAATATACATACCATGATCATGCTGTTAGACAAAAGAAAATTAGAATCACAAAGTGATATCTCTATTTCTAGTGGAGTGTGGACCCAAAAACTGATGCACTAAACCACTGTACTAGCAGATTTCATACTTGGACACTTTTATGTGTAGCTATACTTTCCAGACCAACTTATCTTGTAAACATGTCTTCAGAAAACACTTATAAATCATACTAGAATGATCCACAACAATTTTTACATCAATGAAAACACTGGATCATGCAAAATATACATACCATGCTCATGTTGTTAGACAACATCATCAATGAAAATCTTCTAACACATGGTATGGTAAAAAAAGTGACTTTTAAATAGTGGTTTTTAGACATGCCTATTGAAAATTAATTTCTATCATCTAGGTATTAAAAAAATTACATATTTGGAAACTAGAGTTGGAGTACTAGATATTTTATATTATCGATTTTTTTAAAGATTCAACCTTTAAGTGCTTTGAAAATTGTTAGGTCAAATGAGACAAATTCTAAAAATTAGGGAAAACACTTCCACTTTTTGGATAAAAAGTGGACTCAACTTCTTGCACACATCCATAGTTGTTATTTCTCTACTTTTTGAAATAAAGGAATTCAATTACATTGATTGGGTGCAACAATATAAGCAATATTATTAACAATAGAATGAATTTTATTTTGATAAAAAGGTATGTAATAAGGAAATAAAAGTGAAAGAGAAACAGGTATGTAAGGCATGTTAGAATGCTTGCTCCTTTTTCTCTTAAGGAAGTAAAATAGGTGGTATTTTCCATGCCTCCTAAAAAAGCTCTTGGACCTGATGGTTTCACTGCTATCTTCTTCCAAAAATGTTGGGAGTTTATTGGGGTTGATATCTTAAATGCTTTGGAGGAGTCAAGAATGTCAAGGGGTATGTTGAAAAAGTTCAATGCCACTAATATTGCTATCATTCCAAAAATATCTTCTCCACATGTACTTTCTCTGATTTCTAGCCTATTTCACTTTGTAACACAATATATAAAATTTTTACTAAGGCCATTTGTCTTTGATTACATTGTCTTGTATCTGTAATTATTTCAGAGGAACAAGGAGGTTTTGTTCTTGACAGAGAAACAATAGAAGGTGCAATTGTTGCTCATGAAGTTTTGCACTCCATTGTTGTTAACAAAATGTCTTCCATGATTATAAAGCGTGATATGCAGAAAGCATATGAGAGGGTTGACTGGTATTTTTTGAATCAAGTGCTTTTGAAGCTTCACTTTTCTCCTAAGTGGTGCAAATGGATAATGTCATGTTTATCGGGTGCAAATTTTTATGTGATGTTAAATGGCTCAATAGTTGGCTTCTTTGGATCTACTCAAGGGGTCAGAAAAGGTGACCCATTATCTCCTTTCTTGTTTATCATTTTGGCAAAAGCTTTGAGCAGAACATTTCAAAAAGCTCACAAACAAGGAATTATTCAGAGAGTTTGTATACCAAACACGGTCATATCAATAACTCATTCTCTTTTTGCTAATGATACTTTTTTTTGGAAAAATTGTCATCTCAAAAGCTTTGCAAATTTAGTTATATTAGATAAGTATACAAGAGAGTTGGACCAAAAAGTAAATGAAGGAAAGTAAAAAATATATGTGTTCGATACAAAATTTGCAATTAAGAAACGTATTGTGAAGCTATTTGGATTTCAACATGCAAAGTTACCTTTCAAATATCTTGGGATTCCCTTTTTTGTAGGACAAAATAATATCTCTTATTGGCAAAAAATCATTCAAAGTATATAAGCTAGAATTTTATCTTGGAAAGGGAGATGGTTATCTTTATCAGGTACAATTTTTTTGATTAATACTTTGTTATATACAATTACAAATTACTATATGGCAGTTTTAAAAGCTCCAAAGTCCATTATTCTTCAAATTCAAAAGATGATTAGAAAAATTTTATGGTCTGGTAATTTGGATAGTAAAAAGAAAATCACTTTGATATCACTGGAAACTATGTGCTTGGAGAAGTTAAAAGGGGGAGCAGGGCTTCATAATTTGATTGAAAGGAACTTGGCATTAGGAGATAAAATGGTTTGTTGCATGTATACAAAGTCATCCCTCAAATGGTGTCACCTTATGCAGCATAAGTATTTGGATAATCTATATCCTTCAAGAATATTCACTGTGTCAAATCCACCTTTAGGGTTAGAAATGTGGAATTTTTTAGTCTCATGTACAAAAATAATCTTACCTCACCTCACATGGGAGGTAAATGATGGTAATAATGCTCGATTCTAGAAGGACTCATGGAATGGGTATTCAAATCTAGCTATCTCTTATAATTTTTAGAATTCTGCAAATATATTATCTCATTGTTGGGGACCAAAAGTAAAATATTATGTCTAGGTTGTGGATTCTTTGATGGGAAAAGTCAAGTGGAAGGATTTTTCAAGTGAGCTAATAGATGATGATCATAAGGCTCAGATTTTATCTATCCTATAGAAAAGAATAGTTTATTTATCATCCAACCCTAATAGGTTAGTGTGGTCTAGAGAAAAAATAGGCTACTACATAGTAAAATAGGGGTATAAATCAATTTCTCATGCTACCTTACAAATTACAGAACAAAGAACTTATGAATTTTGTTGGAACTCAAGTTTTTCTGAAAGTGGGATGTTTTTCATGGCTAGCAATTAAAAATAAAATCCTAACAAGTGAGAAATTGACAAAGTTAAAAATAGCAAACCCTTTCAAATGTGTACTATGTGATCTAGAGCTAGAAAATGTCAATCATATTTTCCTTTAATGTCTAGTAGCACAGGTATGTTGGATGTTTGTAGTGGATAAAATGAATTGGAAGTCATCATTTCCAAATACTATTTGGAAACTATTTTCTAGTTGGCCTCAACTTTACAAAACTTCATTTTTTGCAAGCATTTGGCCTATAATTCCATCTTCAGTTGTTTGGTCTATTTGGTGGGCAAGAAATATATGCATCTTCAAGAAAGAGAAGATGTGCATTGATCAGGTGTTGTTATTACTAGAAAGATCAATTGTAGAAATAGTAAATGCATATGTGTATAAAACAAAAAATGTTGATTCCCTCTTTACTGATTGAGATTCAAAGTTGTTCTCATGGACATTCTTATCTCTTCCCTTCAAAGGAAATTTTCATAAAAGTGCAAAAAAAGTAAATAGAGCTTCCATAGCTTGGTTACCACCTCCAGTTGGCACTATCAAGTTATATATAGATGGAGCTTCAAGGGGGAACCCAGGTTTATCTAGTGTAGGGGTGATTATAAGGGATCATAAAGGGTTAGTGTTATGTGCCAAGTCTTTCAAGCTGATAGCAGAGACTAATAATGTAGTTGAGGCTCAAGCACTATTGCAAGGATTAAAGTTAGTCCTCAGTTTCAAACTTCCTTTCATCCAAGTTGAAGGAGATTCATTGATCTTAATAAATGCATGTCAGGATCGAAAACTTCAAAATTGGAAGTTAGGGTATATTGTTAAATAGATTCAGACTATACTTGACAAGATAGGTAATTATCAAATCTTACACACATACAGAGAAGGAAATGTGGTGGCAGATTTTTTGAAAAATTATGGTTGTAGCCAGGTAGTAAATGAAATTACTCATGTGGCTGAGTTGGGAAAGATGCACCCTACACTAGAAGTTCTACTATCAAAAGAGGAAAGATAATTATTTATTAAGCTACATTGTAGCACATGAAATTATAGTTTGCAACATTATTGAAGATCAATAAGTATTGTAGCTGGCAGCATTACAAAAATATGACAATGAATGCATAAGGTAGCTTATTGTCTATAAATTGAAGAGGACCATGTTAGATGAGAGTTGTAAGAAAGCTATATTCCTTGCCCAATATTGTCATGGATTATGCACAATTTTTGAAAGAATTGTTTCCTAAGTTGCAAAGGTGGATACAATTGTTGCTAACAAAAAAAAAAAGTTGATTTATTTGTTGGCTGGGGTGTATTTCACATTGATAGATATAGGACCGAATGTTATAGCAATATTTATAGTGTTGGCACTATTCTATAAGAATTTCAAGTTTGGGGATGTACATAGTCGAAAGAGAAGTGACTCTAATTTTGGGGAAATGGGACAAGCAATTTTATCCTAAAGGCTAATTTTTTTTGGAAAAAGGTTATTCTTGTCAACATATTTTTTGTCTCAAGAAGAATCAGGTCACCATGTTGACATAGGATAAACTCATGGAAAAGATTGCTCAAATGATGTGGCACGTATGTCTTATCAAGTGAATGGTTGCCATCAAAATTGAAGATTCACAGGCTCTAGTGTTAATTGTTCGCACAAATTTGGGTGTACGCCAAATTTTGTGTAATCAGGTTGCATGAATAGGAATTAGCTGAGAGCACATTACTAATTCAAGGTGATGTAAGAAACTATGTGTTTCCTATAGCTAATGTAATCAAACATTTGTGTGGATCCTCCCATTCGTACTCCTCAATACACTTCAAAGTGAATTGGTGTTGCCACTTTTGAGGTGTGGCACATTTGGCCTTCACATTTCCATCCTCTATGAATGAACTAATGTTTGTGTCATGATTTTAGGTTTACTGAACTAATTATTTTTTTTATGATTTTAGGGATTTCAGTACGATTAACATCTTATGCATTAAAGATCCATATATTCTAGAGGCATGGGATGATGATGCAATGTGTTACATGTCATTTTTTAAGATGATCTAGAAAAGATCTATACAATCTAAAATCTGAGACACCATTAGAGTTTATTATTTATGCCAAAAGTTTTATTTATTCACCCTTAGCAATCAAACAATGTCAAAAGAAAATTAGGCTTTATCTCCTATTTACTTAAGGGTAAAGCTTAATTTTGTAGTGTTTGAAAGTTCTGCAGTAGAAATGGATTATCACCCGAAGAATAAATGTGTGTGGTTTCCAATGCATAGGTGGGAGCGTTCGTTTACAGGAAGTTTGGAGGAAATTCATCTACAATCTATGTTCAAGCTTCAGTGCCCTTGTGACTATAGGTGTCTCAAGTGTGTAATTGGGATGAAAGTTCATCCTAAGACAAGGAGGTTAATATATCCATCAAATATTTTGTCTATTTTCATCTCTAATCTAATGGATATTCTACAATGCCTAGACTCTGTGTCTGTAATTGTAGAAAAAATGGTTAATGAGATATTTCTTCTGAATGATGCCCTTGTCGTCTATGTAAGAAAGTATGTTTTTGGTATGGGGGAGGGATATGTGGGTGGAATCTTCCCACCAAATTTCTTACCACATAATAGAGATTTTGTAAATGTATTTGATGCTTTCAAGCAATCTTTGGAGCTTAGTGACCCAAGACATCTCAATAGGGATTTGTCAAGATATAGTCACCATTTGGGAAGGGAATTATCTAAATGTTTTAGGGAAAAATACCATTATGTGTCCTTCTTGCAACACCATAATTGTTTCCATGTGACAACCTCTACTAATTAGCGTCAGCCAGTTAGTGCTCATTCGACCTCATAGGGAATCCCCCAGAACATGATGATTCAAAACATTTCTTTGCCTCTTCCAATAGGAGTCAATTCTGATCACCATCGAGTTACAATTGGAATACCTCATATGAATGTTATGCTCAATTCTAAGAATATGGATGTGGGTAATGGAGATCATGGAGTGAATTCACCAAAAATCATGCAGATGGAAGAATAGGCAGTAGGTAAAGTGTAATTTTTTGGTCATGTTAGCTAGTAAAATGACATGCCTTCAAAAGTAACTTTTTGGTGCGTTCAAATGCATTTGTTCAAATGTAGTTGGTGTATTCAAATGAAGTCATTATTTTGGTCCTTGTAAGCCCAATGTTTTGCTAAGGTTCACTCCTAGTTTGCTCAAGAAGATAAATCCAGTCTATGTCAACTACAAAAAATGGAAATTGATACTATCAGAATACTTAAAGTATGTTTGGATATGTATAAAATAGAGTGCATAGTAAAGAATTTGATCATAATAAATATGGTTGCAAGTTGATCTGTTTAGACTTTGATTAGTTTTGAAATGTAAAGATTATATATATTTCCTATTTTAATTAATAATATATATAGGCAACTAGCCTTTTGCTCAAAAAAAAAAAAGGAAATAAAAGTGATTAAAATTTATCTTTGCAATTATTTGTGAAAGAGTTGATCCATTTTTTGTATAAAAAAGTCAAACACAATAATTGTAGGAATGCATAGATACATGTAATTTAGTCTAATAATAAAGTATAAAAAAATAGCCATATGATTTTACATATAAACTATTTATATACAACCAAAATTATATCTTCTTACGAATAAATTCCATTTAAATGTCTCTATTTAATAGAGGTATATTTTTACACACAATATTTTTATATATAATTTAATACTTAAATGAGAATTTGTGTTCAGTTTTTATTTATTTATGTATTATAAGTATTAGTTCAAAAAATATAAATAAAAATTTAATACATATAATTTTTATACCTAAATGCAAAATTATGTTTAGGTTTTTTATTTACTTCTAATAAATAAATAATTATAAAGATCAACTTAAAGAATATAAATTAGAAATTAATAAACTAGAATAAAAAATTTTTTTTTTTTTATGGGAGACTAGTCTTAATAAAAGAAATGTTTAAAAAAATTATAAAATAAAATACAAATGGAAGTGGTGGACACAAACAAGGATAGACCCTATCGTACTACCATTTTGGAGATCTTATCTCCCATGGGGAGACATGGCCTCCCCTGTGAGGGGGCCAAAACCCATATAATATTAAAAAATCTTGGCATTATGCAATGGTCTCTATTAGGGGACTAAAAATTATATGTATCCTTTATGCTTTGTTGCTTGACACTCAAAAAAAAAAAAATCTTATCACGGTAATAAATGAAATTTATATTCAACGAAACCCTATTGAAATCTAGTAGAAAAAATATGATTTATATACATGTATACATCTATCTCTATTTTTGAGTAGAATAAAAATTGAAAATAACATATTATTTCATTTTTAAAAAGAGAGTATGTGTAGAGACTAATGCCTTTTTTGGAGTTGCAACCCTTGTTTAGATGTGGTTATTGAGTTGCCATGGAAAAGATCAAAATAAAATTACATTTAAAAAATATCTTAAAAATTTGGGAGAGGATGCTTGCATATCAAAATGAGTTAGTGCAATTTTTTTTGGGTAAATTAAAGCCTATTGCATAAAACTTTCTCTTTAAATTTTTACCTTCTCCAACCTACAATAGAACAAATAAGAACAAAAAAATTAAAAAGGAATAGTTTGTTTATTCCTTTTGGATTAGGGTTTTCTTACAATACTATAAATCCAAGGGCTATACTTTTGTCTCGTCCAGTGAATGAGATTAAAAGCTTGTCCATTTATAAAATCCTAAACATTCTTTTAAATTTTTTTTCTCTTTTCTTACTTAAGGAATAATTTAATCAACTTAAAAAAAATTTACTGATTTGAGAAAGGAAATTGTAAGATTAAGTTAAATTCCTTCTAAATTAATTGAGCGAGGTAATATAATTAAAATTACTCATATTAATAAAATTAAATAAGAGATCTCTTATAGTTAACTTTAACCTTCTCTTCCATATAAATAAACTAATTTATCTATCGAATTAATTAATTAATTATTTAAAAAATAGGTTTTGATTAATATGGTATCTATAAAATGTTGAATACAAATTTCATGATTTTAGAGTTATTGGCTCTTTCACTTCTTCACCAAGTCCTCTAATGGTATTGACAACTTCATCCACTCAAAGAAGGTATGTAGTAATATTCTTTTCTTCCTTCATCTTGAGACTCTCAAATTATCCTCAATAGGTCTAAATTTTGGCTTGCTTGACTTTGTCATCACCTTCATAAATATTGTGAAGCTTGTCCTGAATCTCCTTTGTTGTCTTGTAGTGTATTATCTTGAAAAACTCAAATTTACATAACCCACATAAAATAGCATTCTTTGCTTTAGCATTACTCTCACAAGCTTCTTTCTTGCATGATCTCTTGGAGGATTCTCAATAATTTCATATCCATCTACAATAGATTTCCAAGCATCAAACCTTAATTCCATCAAGTAGGCTTCCATTCTTACACTCTAGAAGGCATAATTGGATCCATAAAATAGTGGAATCTTGTTTGAAGAAAAACCTTCTTGTCTTTCCATGTGTTACTTCCCAAATCTACCTCAAGTTGTTAAGCTTCACCAAGGAACTTAGCTATGATACCAATTGTTAGACACACAATTATTGAGAGGAGGGTGAATCAATATTTGACACTTTTACTTTAAATCACCATATTCATAAAACTATGAAAATATAATTAGTGGTAATGAAATTAATGAACACATCCACACAAGAGAACAACATATTTACATGGAAACCCAAAAGAGAAAACTATAGTGATAAAAGATACTTGGAACTACTACCCAAATCTAGCCTCACAAAAATAATATACAACTTATAGTAATTTTGTAAGCACCAACCCATGTGAATTACAACCTTGAAGGGAGACACTAATCCCCTTGAATTTGACTTGCAGGAACCAACCTACAAGAGATACCAATCTCCTTGAATTCTGATCTATAGGAACCAACCTATAGGAGACACCAATCCCCTAATATTGAGCTTTAAAATAGTCACTGAGCATCAAATCAAATTAAGAGGCTTCAACCTCATATTATAAAATGAAACATAGATTTACTTTCACTTAATGTGCTCTACATCAATAGGTCAACACACCCTCTAATGATATCTCAATTTTTCTCAACATGTCAATTCACTCCACACTCATAACACTTTCATCACACACTCCCCTACAATCACTCCATTGTTTTCATAAAATGATTCACAATATACATATATTCCAACATGTTAACACCATCTAAACTTTATCCATGAACCCTTTAACACCAACCAAAATTAGCCATGTCATCCAAGGATAAATTATCTTAATTCAAAATGATATGAAATGTGTAGTTGGCTCATCCCAAAAATAAATGCATTACTACATGTGTAAGATGATGTCATGTTAGTTCTACCACTATCTTAACTAGTCCTATTTTACATTGGTGCATGCTTCCCTTCTCTAGCACAAAAACACAGACATTACTCACACTCAACCAATAAATATGGACTTTACTCTGTCACTTCTATCTTACAACTTTGTGATTTAAATCTTTTGAAACTCTAGATTAAGATACCTCATGTGTAGTCTTACTTATCTTCCAAATTGTAAGTTATAACAAAGTTAACATCAGTAGAATGTGGTACTAAAAATAATGATAGTTTAGAACTATTCATATTTTAATTTTAAACAATAAACCTCAAAAAATTACCACAAACACTTCCCAAATTTTGCAAAGGTGGTAGAAAAATAGGAACCACCAATTCCATATGTACCCTAACTTCTCACATTGTCCTTTTACAATAATGGTAACATTAACATTCTACAACAACTACAATAGACAAAACTGTTATACTCTTTTTACAAATATGACATCAATGATAATTTGTAACTAATATACTATTTTTACAAATATGGCATCAATCAATCACACCACTTTGACATAAATGACAACACTATATTAAAAATATATAAGGTTAAAGATTTATCTAAACTATAATTAGAATTCATGCAAAGAAAGAGAAATGAGTGCATAGAAGTTATGGAGGAATTTCCATGGGATAAGACAAGGTGGGAATTATTGATTCTATTAAGGATGAGGATCACTATGTGGAGATTACAAAGGAGAATAGGGGAATCACTAGAATTGTAGGGAGGAGTAATATAGAACATGGATTTAAGAAAACAAATGCATTTCACATTTAAGTATCTCATAAGTATCAAATGGTTTGGAGATGGATGGATAAAATAAGTGGCATGCTTACACAAGAAAGTGGTTGGGATAAAGTGCAGAATTATATGGTGGAGGTGGATGGGACATGGTGAGTCAATGTGGATATTTTTTGGCTATGTGTGGACTATGGAAGAGTGAAGGTAATAGATTCCTAGAATGGGGTGATCCATGATATAGGGGGGGTCAGGTATTAGAGAAAAGTAGATATAGATAAGAGGGTATGATGCAAGGGAATCCTAGGTTAACCCTCAAACCTATAATAAAGAAATATTAAAGTCCAATATTTTTGAGTGATAAATGGATTCTAACGCTCGTCGTGCAAACCCCAGAGAATCAACATTGCACAACAATTTTTTTTTAAATAATACATAAAGTAAACATGCATTTGTACATTAATTACATTTACATATTAATTACATAACACATTACATTACACTATTACACTTAGTTCTCTGGGGCACGCGAGATTACATTGCAACCATTTAAACGAAAGTAAAGATAATAATAACACATATCCATTATATTTTAATACCCATGAATAAAAGTACATCCATGAACCAAGAGAAAGAATATTAATACACCACTTAATACAATCATAAGAATCTCTTAAGGAGGTTATAAATTATCCTAACTATTACATCCTCATTATAATATTACATTACAAGCTTTGATATAAGAATTACAATGAATTTCCCAAACATGTGGGATGATACAAATTACACCAACATCTGAATAACAAGGGAACACTGGTACAACTCTAGCTATAGATATGCTGAGAAGATAGGACACTGATGGGGAACCCAACGGGTGCGGAGCACATTCCACCCAACCATGTGAATTATAAATAACTCACCCCCCATACTCAAAGGTGACAAGGAAGTTAACTCGACCATGATTGTCAAATTGACTCCATGAACAACATAGTACAATAACAGATACAAACTCAAGGTTTACAATTGACATAATCAACAACATTCATGAATCCACATAATAAGACAAAGCTACAAAAACTCATCACAAATAAATAAAGCAATAACAATTAAACAAGTCACCAAAGAACATTCATCAATCATTTTCACAAGGATCTAAATCAACAATAAGAGTACAAATCCAATAGAACTGATACAACATCAAAAATACATTTCCAGAGGCAATAAGCAAAAAGGAAAATGAGTGTCAAGTGGAGAGTGTCATCTCATAGCTCTCATGGGATCCCCTAGCCCTTCCTCCAACTGAGGCGCCGACACCCATCTATGGATCTCCTAGCCCTTCCTCCTACTTGAGGCGCCGACACCATAGGGTAGCTCATGCGGAGTCGATAACCTCTCATGAAGACGAGATTACGACTTTGCCAACCATGGCCTTCTCAGTCTATCATTAGCCTATGATAACCCTAATGCATAGACGAGGATTCCAATGTTTATTATTTTTTGTGTTTTACTACCCATCCCCCTAAATTCTATTTTTAGGTTATCACTTGTTTAACTACTCTTACGTTGGTTCCCCTGAGCTCTTCCTCCTTCCGAGGCGCCGATGCCCATGAAGAGCCACTCTCCCTATGACCCCTAACATAAATCAAAACTAGGCAAGGGTTGAACTAAAAAATATAAAGAATAATACTCAAAACAAGCTCATGCAAGGCATTAACCCTCTCGCGATAACTCATAACCAAAAGTCTTAACAACCGTTCAACCCTTCCAAGCACAAAAACAATAAGTTTAAATTCCAAAAGTATAACCAAGACGAGGGTAACATTCGAAACAAAACATGCCTTTGGAACAAGGCTTGCAAGACAATAGGGTTCCCACATGGACATCACTAAATGACAACCATAACGGAAATGAAAACTCAAATACAATTTGCAAGACTACACCAAATTAATGTAATTCACTCCCAATCATTCAATTAAATCAATTTCACCCATTTGCAAAACGTTACAAAAATAAATAAATACAAGATTCTCATTTTCAAACAAAATGAAATACAACTAATTCAATATAGTCCATCTACAATACAAAATAAGGCTAACTTTAAGTTTAAATTATTTGTTCAACATAACAAATGATAAAATAATGCCCTCTAAATATATAAATATCTATATATAAGCATTATTTAACATTTTGAATAAAATACAAAAAAAATTACATTTAAAAAATATAATAAAATAATATTACATAAAATAATTATAATTACTTTTTTTTTAATTAATATATATATTTATATATATAAATAAAAAAACAAAAGGATGCATTTAAAACAAGGCCGACGGCCTTACTGGCACGCAGGGCAGAGAGGACTGCCTACGACAGTCCTTGTGACTGTTGCGCACGGCAGTCCGTAGGACTGCCGCGCACAGCAGTCCGCAAACTGCTGTGGCCAGTCCTTGCCACAGGGGGGTGGGGTGGGTACGGCCTGCCGTTCCCTCCCCAAACCCCAATACAAAATAAATTTTTTGATTCCTCTAAAAAAATTTTTGATTTAATTTTAAAAAAACATAAAGTAAAATCTCATCAGCAGAAATAACTTGATTACCCACGACCGGATGACCGGCTTATTTAAAAGAAAAAAATCTGAACCCATTAAAATATAAATTTAAAGAAAAACAAATATAATATTTATAAATATATATATATATATATATATATATATATATATATATATATATATATATATATATATATATTTGAACAATATTTCAAAACTCAATAAATAGAAAGATTGATCTTTTTCCACAATAAAATAATAAAGAGAAATAGGGCACATTCAAACGGAATTCAATGAAATTTCTTTCTGTTTGTTTGCAATAGAAACGATTTCAGATTTCAAAAGAATTATCATATAAAGAAGACCTAATTATTTATTTATTTTATTTTCTCAGAGAAATCATTTTTATATCTAATTCTCAGAAAGATTTTCTTTTATAAGCAAAGATTGATTCTAAAACACATTTCTATTCTCTTTTTACAGATTTCAAAAACAATTAAGAAGAGAGAGGATGGAACTTGTAGTCATACGCTCTCAAGAATCTGATGAAGCTTGTTTGATTCTGATGGCCTCTATGAAGAGCTCCTTGTTCCTGCTTCAAAATCTCCTCTTCAAAATTTCGTACTCGAACTCGAATCCGATTCTTTGTTCAGAAAACTCTCTAGAATAATACGAGCAAAAGATTGCAAATCCCTTTCTAAAACTTCTCCTCAAAATATAGCAAGCAAAATAATGAAATTATCTTTTTCCCCAAACTTTAAAAGATTCAAAAAAATACATAACAATTAACTTGTGCAACCCCTATCTCAATAATCCTCTGTGTGTGAAAAACTTACAAAATTCTTAATTAAATAAAAGATATTCTCAATTTCTTCCAAAAGCTCACAAAAATCCTCAATAAAAGAAATTAATTCTTTAAAAGAAAGCTTTTCAGTTAGATCTCAATTCTCATTCATTCTCACAACTTTTTCATTCTTTTATTTATTTACTTTTCTATTTACAATACTTTTTATTTTAATTTCCGTTTTTTACAACTTTACTTGCAAAGCACATTATCTAATTAATTTAAATAATTTATTCTAACAATTATCCTCAACAAGATAATTAATTAAAATAATAAAACACAATTTAATATTTTAGTTATCATTTAATAAAACACATGACCTTTTTAAAATAAAATAAAACATTTAAATATTTAAATACAAATAATTCTAACATTAAAATAAACAATCATTTCCATCATTTAAATAAAATAAATCACAACTTATAAAATACCCACATTATTAAAATAGGACATAACACAACCACAAACCACAATAACGACAACTACAAAAAACGTACAATACCAATCAAACAAGATGGTATGACACCATGGGACAAGATGACTTCATCGTCACCTCTGTTTCAACATTTAACCGTTGGGCTATTGGTGCTCGCCCTGTCCTGCTGAAGCAGGTGGAATCGAGACTTGTACCTGCAATACCTACATACAAACTAAGTCGTGTACATGTGCATACATATATATAAAATCAAAGCATTGCATTGTGAGAAGGAATTGCAACGTAACAGAGCACTTGCAAATGAGTGATGCTACACTATCCTTCATCACATCTATCCTAACAATTATAATATAACTGATAAAATAACATTTCTAAACTAGCAATTCATTTCATAACATAATTTATAAAAACACTGCATCATAATGTAATTCTGAAAATCAGCTAATATCTCCAACCATAATGTCATATGAAATAATCATGTTCACTAATGGAATAACATCATCATCAATGCCTAACTATCCAAAACACACAATAACAGTACCATCATAGTATCAAGGTATCAAACAAAGCATAGAAAATAGTAAATCCAAACAGTAAGAGGAGGGGTATTACATGGATTAACTCTAAAATAAAACATAGGATTGATCTTGGTAGAATAAGGGCTTCATTTCATAGTTTCCCATGTTATGGTGTCTAGAAAATATAGAAAGTAACCTTGTGTAGGAGCTAAATTGTTGGGTTATGGAATTAGAAGTGATATTAGCCTAAAATAAATTTTATCCAATTAAAGGAAATAAAAACTATAAATTTATATGGAGTTTTTGGGTTTGTCTTCAGGTATGTGCAGGATCATCATGGAAAAAATAGGCCCTTAAGTGGCAAAAAATTTAGAAAAATCAGAGTTAGGCAACTTGATGTAAAAATTATAATAATTTATCTATATTATTTCAAAAATATGTAAGAATAGAATCTGTAGCAAATTGAATGTAGTTTCTAAACTACTAGGCTTATTTTTCTCTAAAAAAATCTATTTGGTGAAAATTTGAAATTTCAATGCAGTAGTACTTAAATTTCAGGGAAAAAATAAGAAGTAGGTGTCTGTCTGACCACCCTAACCACAATAAAATGATAATATTTTTTTATAAGATTTTAGATATAGGTATAGGACTCATGTTCGGATGTGATGCATATTTTTTGTAATTTTTTTCCTTGAGTAAATAATTAATTATTATTTTTAATTACAACTTTTAAAAAATATAAAAACTCGTATGTCTGACCACCTTAACTTGGTAAAAAATTCATGAAATTTAATTTTTCTTTTTGTAATCCTATAGTATGTGAAGCATAGAATGTGACACATCTTTTGGATTCAAAAAATGCGATACCGTTTTAAAGCTATAGATGTTTTTCAATCAACCTATCGATCAAGACTTTAGTCATAATTCAAAAAGAAAATGAATAATAATTATTTATTAAATTCAAAGTAAAGCATAATTTATATTGGTGGAAACCTAAGAATAACCCTTTTTGTTTCATCAATTTTTCTTAAAAAAATATTCGTCAGCCACATACCCATAATATCACCACTTTTTGGCCCACCATGATCCTACACATACCCCTTCTTCTTACTTATTTTTTCAATTAAGAGAAGTTATAGAACATTGTACACTATAAATGTGATAAGGCAACAATGGTAGGTATGGTTATTTTTTAACTTTGATATTATGATAAATGGACATGTGGATAGGTTTTTATAAAACTTTGAGGTCTTCCTAAATAAAATTCTAGGATATAAGTAAGATATGAGAATATTTAAAAAAAATATATTATAATATATTAGGTGCTCTTATTTAAAAATATGAAAATCAGCTTGAAATTACAAAGTTTTTCATTTACAATCAATCCAACAAACCATGTGTATCTACTCCACTCTTTATTTTTTCAAGTATTGAATAATAATAAATCTCATGAACCTTCTATAGGTTCCTATTCATTTTCTCCACCATATTTGATCAATTGAACTTCTAATACCACAAAAATGTTAGGATAATGAAGAAACTTCTTATGTGTGTCAAAGTCCTCAAGCAACCACACATAAGACTTCTTCATTGGGTACCTTCTAATTCATGTTCCAATGCCAACCATTGATCATATAGGATACTCAATATCTTCTCCATCCATGATAGGGGCCTCCAATTTCTTTTTTTACTCAACACAATTACACAAATAATAATTCATTCCTTTGTTATCTTCATTGGAAATAACTTTGTAAACATTTGCTACATTGATTTATGCATTTAATTAGATGAATTAAATCAAAAATAGAAAAAATAGAAAAAGGTAAAATATTGAATTTTATTAAACTATGCATCTAGATAATACTTGGTTGAACTATATATAATGTATGGTCAAAGTTAACTGATAATTCTATCTCTATGAGTTATCATGCTCCCAAGAGATAATACATATTGAGTGAGCTTAGATTTCTTGCACACCATTCATCAACCCACCCTTTTGATTCACACTCATTCTAGGATTGATTTGTACATGGAGAACAAAAGCATGTCATTTGTCTTGTATGAATAGTCCATGAACCCATATTTGAGCTTATGAAAGAGTGGAGCTCACTCGATCCTATAATTGTATAACAATCATCATATTTCACAATGTTAGTTTCATTTACCAACCAAAAAAATAAACTGTAGACTTACCTTCAATACCTGGAGCTAGTATAGCATTACACTATTTGACAATAGATGTTGCATCTGTTAACTTTGCATTGTCTTTATACTTCAACTTTTTTCATGATAAGGCTCTTTTAATACATCCTCCTACACCATCGTAGTTTGCATTACCATGCCTCACCTCAAACAAATTTGTGTATGTTGAACATCAGTCATATAATGCATCCCATTTAACCAATTATAGAACATCCACAAGTTCTTGAATTCTAATGCACAATTCTCTGACCAAATGATATGTTGAGCAAATAAAATGCTCCTACCAAGCAAATCATGATAGAAAATTTGAAAGAAACCTTGTACAAACTTTGTAGAATATGTGCAATCATCAATGATATAAAAATTACAATTAAGATCTTCCTATCTTCTTTTGTAATATAAATTGCATGAATGAACATTATATGGACAAATATAGAAACTTCAGTGGAGTTATAATACTATGATTAAACCTCTTTTTTTTTTTACTATATTGTTATTTGAAAAGTATACAAATAAAATAATGGTGCCAAGTAGAAATGTCTCCTTACATAACATGAATTACAATTCCAACCATCAATCTCTATGGGTATTCCTTGCATACTTATACACTATACTCTCAAAAAATAGACATAAAATGATACACTGCAATATTTTCACTCACTAATTCACACCTCTTCTTTACAATTTGTTATACAATATTCCCTAACTTATATTTTCCAAAACTTACTTCATTTGTAATTTCATGTGTACTCTCCATATGTATACAAGTTTTTAAACTTTACAAGTCACCACAACTATCACATGTTTCATCCAAGCATTATTTCTTGTAGAATAATTGAATATCCACTCTTTCACAAAAAATTCTTAAAATTAAATCACTTGAAAGTCTACGTGGAACCTTTACGATACACTCATGTAAGGATTTATTGGTATGAAAACCTACACATGTATTTTGATATAAAAAATAGTTTCTATTTCAAAATATATTTGACTAATTTTGTTTTTAGGATACATCTCAACAAGTTTGGAGAAAAATTGTTTGTCATATATCCAAAAAATGATTTGGATGTAGCTCATGATTTTAGCAACCATTTTTAGGTCAGCATCAATGAAATGTATGTAGCTCAAATGTGAAACCGACAAATAGGTTGGCACCAAACACTTTCGTGGTGGAAATAAGTGAAGGAGGACCACACCATGGGTTAACTAGAACCCAAATCTGCATCAACATGCTACACCACACTTCCACAAACCATGAAGCAAATCCACAAGTAAATTTAACATGCTAGGTCAACCAAACCTATATTAATGCTTCCAAACAATCAATTCACTCTTCACCAAGTCCAAAAACATCCTATAGACCACACAAAAACATTACACAACATATAAAATTATTCCAACACCATCAAAATATTCAACAACATTGTCATAACCACCTAAAATTGAGAATGTTATCATCCTATGCAACCAACATCATTGCCATAGACATACAACTCATTAACCAACCTTGTAGAACACCCTAATACACAAAACTCTAAGAGAAGGTAGGTATCAACAATATTATTATGTTCCCAAATTCACAAGACAAGAAACCTCAACCTAGAGAAATGTCAAGAAATTTCATTTCTCTTAGACAACCTTCTTCATAGGCAACACACTGTCAAACACAACTTCCACTGTTGCATGATCCAAAAACTGAAACTCTAGATATAACAGATCTAAAAACCTCTAATAATCTCATACAAACTACACAATATAATATCTTCAACCATGAAGAAATGTGGAGCACAAAGAAGAACACAAATCTGCCACCTTGTACACTTTTTAATATAATTTTCTCAAAATCACTTGGAGTCCAAGTGAACTAGCTGTATCAACAACACCACAAACACCTTCTCATCAACACCACACTAGATACTACAAAAATATCCCCATATACAATACCAACAATATACTCATTGAAAACACTTGCTCAACACCACAATAGAGGTTGACATAGGTTGACATCAATGACAAAACTAAAGACAACATAATGCAACAATCTCCCTATTAACATCAATGATAACATTGCAACAATCTCCCCCTTTGTCATTGATGGTAACACTAGCTCTAAAAAACTATCAACAACAAAAGAAACCCTACAATGGAAACACCAACTCAAAAAACAAACATTGCATCAAATATTACTCTCGTTTACTGGGGCATTTATTACATTTCAAACTTCATTCTTCCTTGTGTTCCTTATTCATTAATTTCTCCATGTTTTTCAGACTTCTCCCTCTCCCTTTGAAATTAATTTTTTCCTTTTTTTTAAGCTTCACTCTCTCCCCCTTTGACATCAATGGAAAAGGGAAACACCTACATACTTCAATTCCTACAAGCAACCATTACTCTTTCTCTCGACTACTCTCTCCCACTTAGGGGCACAAGATATGCTCCCCCTAATTGCACCAACCAAAGACACCACTACCTACTCCCCCTAAAAGGTAGCCTTCATTAGTCTAGGACCAAAAATTTATCTTGAATATCTCACCTAGATAGATGCACCAACTCATGCATCTATTTGAAAGAAGGGGGGTAATAACCTCTAGCTTCTACCTGAGATACTCAAATTTATCTTTTGGAAGAGCCTTTGTAAAAATATCTTCTATTTGATCCTTTATAGTCTCCAACTTCACTTTGTTCTATGCAACCTTCTCTCTTAAAAAGTGATACCGGTTAGAGATATGATTTATCCTTGAATGCATTACAAGATTTTTTTAAATGTTGATAGAACTTCTATTATCACAAAAGATAGAAATGGGTTCATCATATGATACTTTGTTATCCTTCATTTTTTTCTTCACTCACAACACTTGTGTCCAACAAGATGTTAATGTAATATATTTTTCCTCTATAGTAGATAATAACACTAAATCTTGCTTCTTATTCAACCAAGAAACTAATTTTCTTCCAAGAAAGAAAGCACCTCCACTTGTACTTCTTATATCATTTATACAACCTACCTAATATAAATCTATATAAGAACTCAAAGATAAACCAATATCCCTAGGATACCATAGACCAAATTCTCGAGTGCCCTTCAAATATTTGAATATCCTTTTGACTACTGCCACATGTGATTCTCTACGATCTTCTTGAAATATTTCTACAAGACATATTGCATGCATGATATTTGGTCTTGTAGTAGTTATATATAGCAATCCACCAATCATTGATCTATACTTTCTCTAATTTTTCTTAAGATATTCATCTTTGTTTCTCAACTTACAACTAGTAACTGGATGGGAGTAAATACTAGTTTAGAGTACTCCATTCTAAACTTTAGCATTTCCTTGACATACTTTTACTGTGAGATACATATACCTTTATCATATTGACTAATTTGTAGCCCAAGGAAGAAATTCATCTCCCTAAATATTGACATTTCAAACTCATTTTGCAATTCCTCTATAAAATTCTTACACATTTCTTCATTTCCTCTAAAGATTATGTCACCAACATACACAACCACAATCAAAATTTGATCTCTATCAACTTTGAAGTAAAAATCATTATTTTTGGCACCCTTTTTGAATCCTTGCTGCAATAAGTACTTATTCAATCTTGGATACCAAGCTATAGGATCTTGTTTGAGTCTATACAATGATTTCTTCAACCTATAGAACATATTTGAATATTCTAATAACTAAAACCTTTTAATTGTTCAATGTATACCTCTTGTTCTAATGCACTATTCAAGAATGCAAAATTGTCATCCATCTGATGCACATTGAATTATTTGTGTTGTGAAAGCCAAAAACATCCCAATGGCTTCCATTCTTGCTAAGAAAAATTCTCTTCAAAATCTATTCTTGCCACTTGTGAGTATCCCTTAAACACAAGTCTAGCCTTGTTCCTGATAACTTTTCTATTCTCATTCAACTTGTTCCT
The DNA here is from genome assembly GCA_007258455.2 of Sequoia sempervirens. Lineage (NCBI taxonomy): Eukaryota > Viridiplantae > Streptophyta > Pinopsida > Cupressales > Cupressaceae > Sequoia > Sequoia sempervirens. The sequence goes on along the minus strand of VDFB02368599.1, from coordinate 28,344 downwards.
AAAAACCCATTTAGTTCCTATCGAGTTCTTGTTTGATGGTCTTGGGACTAGTTCCCATGTCTAGTTCTTCTCAATTTGACTTAGTTCTTCTTGCATAGCTTTGATCCAACTCTCATCCTTGCATGCTTCAATTACAATTTTAGGTTCTACATCAGAAAGTAAATAAAAGTTTACCTATTCCTCTATCATAATAGTTCTTCTTGTCAACACACCTTTTCTCTTATCTCCAATTATTTGATCTTCAACATAATTCTTCTGAACATACTTAGGAGTCTAAGGATTCTTTTTTGGAGCTTCTTCCTCTTCCAATGTTATCTCTTTCTATTCTTCTTCTCCTCTACAAGGGGGTTCATAAAATTTATAACCTTCTATCCTTATTGAGCTCTGATGCGATTCTTCATGTACTTTGACACTTTCACTTTCAACCATCTTCTTTAGCCTTTTATTATAGCATATGTATGCCTTTCTCTTTGTAGAGTATCCAAGGAAGATACCATAGTTCATAGGGGGTCTTTGAACAGTTCACTCTTGCCTTTCTTCTATTAAGAATGTACACTATAGTATAAATAACTTCTTTCCAATATACTTATGGTATATTTTCTTCCTTCATCATGGTTCTTGTTGCTTCTTGAATTGTCCTATTCTTCCTTTCTAGAACTCCATTCTACTGAGGAATCCTAGGAGCTAAAAAATGTCTCTTTATCTTCAAAAAATATGTTAAACTAATTGGAGGTGAAATAACCACCTATGTCTAACCTACATTGAGAATATTATGCTAGAGACCCTTGACATAAAGAAGATCACCTATCTTATGCTTTTCATCAAAACTAATTGAGCCTTTTCCACAAATCTTAGTAGATGTGTCATCACCAAACTTAAAAATACCACCATCATACTTTTCAATCTTAAAAACTTACTCTTATCACCTATCATATGATTTGAGCATTTTTTTCCAATTATCCAATAGTTTCTCTCCTCTCTTGCATGAAAAGTAGTCAACATAGTTCCTTCAATACTGTGACTTTCTTCTAGAGAAATTCCCTTCATATATTTTTTAGGATCAATAGAATTAGTTCCAACATTTAGAGCCATGAACAAGAATTCATCACTTCCATCATTTGAATAGTCTAATTCCTCATTAGAAGACACTCCACTATCTTCTTTAACGTAATAACTCTTCTTGACAAATTTACCTTTATGATCTTTATGTTTGTCATTTAAAACTTTTATTGGACATGTATAAGCATAATGACCTATCCTTCCAGAATTGAAACATTTAAAGGGTAACTTACCTCTTTATTTTCCTATGCCCTTTTTTAATATTTTTACAAAAATTTCTTCCACCTCATCAAGATCATCTGAATTAGATTCGTCATCTTTCTTGGTAAATTTAAAAACAATTTCTTCCTTTGGAGAATCTTTGTCAAAGTCTCTTAATTGAAAAGAATTTAAAGCACCAAAAATTTGATCTCTAGAATATTGATCTATATTCTGAGCTTCCTCAATAGCAAAAACTTTAGCACTATAAGATTTAGGAATATTTCTCAATACCTTTTTCACAACTTCACTTTCCTCTAGTTTTCCACCAAGACCAATGATGGTATTGACAATTTCATCCACTCGGAGCATGTAGCCTACAATATCTCCATCTTATGACATCCTTAGTTTTTCAATTTTTTCTTTGAAGTGCTACATATTTTCTTGCTTGACCTTATCATCTCCTTCATTAATTCTATCCAACTTTTTCTAGATCTCTTTAGAATTTTTTAGGCTTATCACCTTCATAAGTTCTAAATAAAAAATCCCAATCAAGATAGCATTCCTTGATTTTTCATTATTCTCATCATACTTGATCTCATAATCACTTATTGGATGAGTAGTAGGAATAATGTATCCATTTTCAATTGATTTCCAAACACAAAACCCTAATGAGACAAGAAAGGTTTCCATCATACCTTTCCAAAAAGCATAGTTTGTTTCATCCAACATAGGAACCTTGACACCATTCTTGTGTACCATCTAGATCTACCTCAATTGGTTAAGCTTCTTCTAAAGAACCAAAATTTTGAATAAATTGTTAGACACATAGGATAACTGAGAGGGAGGGGTGAATCAATTGTACAATAAAATACTTAAACCCTCATGAATCTTCAAACCCTTATTAAGAATTAGCATGAATATAAACAAGTGAAACATCAAAACATAAAAACATAAACAACCATATACAATAAAACACCAAATTTATGTGGAAAACAATAATCAAGGAAAAATGATGATGAGTATTAACTTGCATATATATGAATAACAATACCAAAAACACTAGGCTCACTATCCAAAAGAAAAGAATGGTTCATTTCCTAGAACAAAAGAATGGATCACTACCAAGGGTTCAATGCCTAAAGGAATCATTTTCTCTAATGGAAGAAGAGTGTTACAAGGAGGTTCACTAGCTTAGACCAATAAGAAGGTCCACTGCAATAATTATTCACCATCCACAACCTTCAGCTCAATTTGTCTCCGACAACTTTAGGCACATTGAATATGTAGAAACCTTCTACTCACTGCTTCTGACAGCCTTAGAAATTTAGGCTCACACTCAGATCACAACACTTGATCACGTAATCATCATTTCACACCACACAACATCTCCAAAAATTGACCTTATTATATCCTTTGACACCTCAAACAATCATATTTAGGTCAGCCTTAATGAAATGCATGCACTTGAAATTTGCAACCAATAAATAGGTTGACAACAAACACTTCGATGGTTGAAATAAGTGAAGGAATAGCACACCATGGGTTAACCAAGACCCAAATATACACCAAAATGCTCAACCATACTTTGATAAACCACAAAGAACATATGCAAGTAAATGATAGGTTTGGTCAAACCTATATTAATGCTACCAAACAATAAATTCACTCTTAACCAGGTGTGCAAAAATATTGAAGAACACATAGAAACTCTACAGAACATCCCAAATCCCTCAACACATGGAAATACAGAGAAATTCCATTTCTCCCAAGCAACCTTCTTCAAAGGAAACACATTGTCAAACACAAATTCTAATGTCGCATGATCCAAAACTTGAAACTCTAGATATAAAACCTCTGAACACCTTTGATCATATCCTCCAAACCACACAAGTACATCTTCAACCATGAATAAATGCAGAGCATAATTCAAAACATAATTTTTCCACCTTGTACACTTTTTATATAATTTTCTCAAAATAACTTGGAAACCAAGTGAACTAGATGCATTAGCAACACCACAAATACCTTCTCATCAGCACCACACTAGAGATTGCAACAATCTTCTCATCTGCAATACCAACAATCCCCTCATTTACAACACTTTCTCAATACCACACTAGAGGTTGACATAGTTAGACACCAATAACAACACTAAAGACAACATAGCGCAATAATATCCATATTAACATCAATGGGAACATTGCAACATATGGAATAACTATATTCTATCAATTTTTTATGATTATTTTAATAACAAGAACCAACACATGCTATCTTAGTGGGCATTTGGATTTTGAACGAGGGTACACATAAGTAGGAAGTACTCACATTATTGAGTCATATGAGTCATGTGAGCCATTTCATGTTTATCAATAAGATTTTATGTGAAATAATGAATCAAATTATATTTTTATGTAAGTATTAGCAACATGTAAGTATCTAATTTATGTTTTATAATTTTCTTCCTATGTGTTTTCACACTTTGATATTTTCATGTGTTATGCTTGTTGTACCTTTATATTCTAATTTTTCCTTATTTATAACTTATGCCATGATTGTTTTGTTTTTCTTAATCACATTTCACCTTCCAAAACTTGATTTTATATTTTTTACGAGGATTAGTACGATCATAAAGAGAATTATCATGAAATATTTAAGGTTGATTTTACTTAGGTCTCTTAAGAGACTTTTTCATAAGACTATAGTCTAGAATGACTAGGAAAATTATGGTGTAAAACAAGGAATTTGGTATAATTGAACCAACTAAATTGAAATTTCGATATAGTTGGTTGGGTCCCGTGACACATGGAATGGAAAATTTTCCTATTTTCATGTTTACACTGCTCTCAAATGATTTTTTTGTAAGAATGTATTCATTGTTGGAATGATCAAATGATGTCGAGTTGACTAGAACCAAGATAGGTTACTATAGAGGGACACCATATCTACCTATAGTTTTTGTAGACACATAAAAATGACCAAGGACCGCAAGCTCTATTGTTGCCATTTTCTTCCTAGCATAATTGAAATATTTAATTATGTCCTTTGGTCCACTTTCAACTATTAATTAAATAATTTTTAATTATTTAATTAATTCATGTCTTTTTATTCTTCTTGATTATTTAAATAAATAATTTTTATTTATTTATTTATTTAAATACATCGCTAATACTTTAATGTCTCTCCATAATTAAATAAATTCCTTAATTTATTTAATTATCTTTGTTCATTATTTTCTCCTGATTATTTAAATAAATAAATTTTATTTATTTATTTAAATATGTCATTAATTATTAAATGTCTTCTCACAATTAAATTAATTTATTAATTTATTTAATTAACCACCTTGGCATTTTCCCCATTTTAAATTATAAAATTATTTATTTAAAATGGTCCCACTTTCTAATTTTCCCTCTTTTCATAAATAATTCAAATTAATTATTTAATGTCACATAACCCCACCTTTTTGAATTAAATTAGTTTTTAATTCACAATAGTATTTTTTCCTCCACAAATCAAATAAAATTTTCTAATATTAGTTGATTTTCCAGCTCTCTCGTTTTCTTTTCCATTCTTATCTCCTTGTCACATGCAATCTTCTCCCTTGATTTGATTTTCTCAAGTCAAATCTTGTCCACTCATTTCAAATTTACCCTAATGTTTCCCTAACCCTAATTGTGGGTTGTCACATTGAATCTTGTCCATTGATTCTAGGTCATTTTTCAATCTTCAATCTTGGCCATTCATTCAAAATTGCATTTTCTATAAAATGGCAATTTTGGTCTCATTTTCACATCTCATTCTCTTGCAATTTCATGTCATCTTAGCTCTTGCAATCTTGTCTTAGGAATACTTTATCTCTTGGAATCTTGGCATAATTTAGGCATTTCATAGTTGCTTACTAGTTGCATAGTAGCATAGTATTGCATCTCATATCAAATACTTCAACATTTTGCTTTGGTCTTGTCATAGTCATAGATTGCTCACATAAAATCTAATGGAAAACTACATATTGCAGCAAATAGAGAAGGTGTAATGGAGGTCAAGCATGGAGGTTGAAGACACAAGGTGATATCTCTCTTTGTTTTCATGTTTTTCCTCCTTTGTGCTTCATTATTTACTTTGGGTTTTGATTGTTTATGCACTAATCTACTAACCTAAATTTTTCCTATAGTTACATTGGTGAACCTGATGTGAAAATGAAGAATTTTTGTTTTTTCCCATATGCCTTTTTTGCATTTTGTAGATATAGGTACAGAACACCGTATTCATAGTTTTCTAAGCCACAAAAATTGTATCATGATGCATTTTCTTTGTAGAGTGATGCATCTTCCATCTTGAGATGTATTTGACTAATAGAAAGCTGCATTTTCTTAGATCTAATGCATTAGCCATCCAAAACGATACACTTGCAATCCATGACACATTCGCCTGTTAGATTCTAGCATATAGACCCAAGCCGCATTTTTTGTGTAGAAAAATGCATTCACTCTATTGTGACGCATTTGTCTGGTAAATTTTTCCTTTCAGTTTTTTCTAGAATTTTCCATATTTCTCATTTCAATCTAGTAGTCTAGGGGTTTTTCTAGTTACTAATCTATTGTTGCAACGTGTGGATTTTAATTTTCATGGGTCCAAGACATCTTTTTAGACTACTAACAAGTGGTTTTATAGGTTTGAATGTCTAAGGATTTTGTTTTGAAACCATTTTTGTTTGTTTTAGATTAGAAAAAAATTCCATTGGTGCTCTAAAAAGAACATTTGCTTGTCTCATTTAGATTTAATTAGGAGGTTAAATATTTTTTCTTTATTGTGCTTGAAGGTGGTAGGTGATTATGCTCTCACCTTGTGCAAACTAGGTGATCAGAAAACCAGACCCATCTATTTTATGTTTTTGAACCTTAGAGGAGCCTGCCTCGAAAGAGGCAATGACTCCAACTACTTTTTTGCTCAGGCTGGTATATAAAAGGATGAGTGTAAATTGTCAAGTCCTCATGGTATGTAGGCCTTGGCCATGTAGTGCCTTTTCAAAATGTGTACGCACCTTTTCTTTTAAAGGTATAAGAGCCCCTAGTAGTTAGTTAAAGCCTTAAGTGGCTTGCTATACACTTGCAAGGTCTTGTGTCCCCAAGTATTCACTAGACTCCTTTTGTGTAGTTTCCAAAATCCCTTCTATTTGCTAGCGCAAAAACGGTCATTGTGAAGGCATCCACATTCTCATAGTTCTTAGTAGAGGTGATCAACCTGCCATGGGAGATTTATGGGGGTTGGAAGCTTGGTTGACCTAAGAAGTGAGTGCACTATAAGGGGAAGCCTGTGTAGCCAAGCTTCTAGATTCATCCACTAAGAATAAGTGTGGTTGGCGAAACCCACGTGGAATCTAGCAAATATTGTCCTTTCCTAACCTAGGGTTGTACTTGTATTATTTTTTTATGATAAAACAAAATATTGTGTTTTCCAAGTGTTTTATAAAGACATCAAACAAACAAACACCTTTCATAGACCTGGAAACAATCATTCAACTTGAAACAATTCCAAAATTTTCCCAAAAATTGCAATCAAACTAGACTCATTCTACTCCAACGCATTTGTTGAAACACATTCATGACTCTATGCAATGCATTTTTTTTGTCCTGCATCACATTTTCTTAACAAAACACCGCATTTTCTTTTCTGAGCCACATTTTCTATCTGTAGAAATGCATTCGCTAAAACTGTGATGCATCTGCCAAACTACAACACATTTGCAACCTGGTGTGTCATAGAAAAATGGACCCTTTGCTTGACATGGGATTAATTCATGGTTAATTGGACTTAATGAGGTCTTAATCTAGTGTTGGGAGACATTTTATGTGTCGACACTAGGTCCTGAACCCTTGCAAATCAAACAATATGCTTTTAATGATGTCTTGTAAAGGTGTTGTAAAGTCTTGTAAGATACTTTCACAATTTTCTAGACCTAATTAACCTATTTATTCCTAATTCAACATTGAAAAATTTGTTCAAAACCATTATTACATCAATCTAGAAGATTCTTAATGTAAACTTAATGATAAACTAGTGTTGTGGTGTGATTTACACATTCACATTGGTTTTTGTGCCCTTCTAGGCTATGTCGACCTAATTTTAGTGTTGTAGTTACACTTTCACATTGATTTGTGTGTCCCAAGCCCTATCCAACATTTAAAGCATATCTAATACATCTCAATTAACCCATATAGTGCATCCCAAGGCTTTAATTGATCAAATAGCCGACAATATTGCAATTTAAACCTTATTTCCTAATTCCTTGGCTTCATAGGTGTTAGAATGGCCCCTTTGGGACCCATTCGCCATGCATGGCAAATGAATCCCATCCAGGTGGGACCCATTCGACATGTGTGGTGAATGAGTCCTATATGTCCCCCATTTTGACCCTTGAACAAGAAAAAGTGAAATTTAAAGTTTATTTTCACTATATGTTGGCATGTGATGAGGTATAATCAGGTACTAAGGCACAATTGACTATAAATAAGAATTTTATCCTAATTTTACATCCATAAATGCAATTTTACATCCTAAAACTCAATTCATATCCATTAGGGTATGTGCAGGATCATGATGGGCCAAAAAGTGGCAATATGATGGGTATGTGGCTGACGACTATATTTTTACCCAAAACTGACGAAATGAAAAGGGTTTTTAAAGGAGATTCTTATCTTTCCACCAATATAAATTATGCTTTAATTTGAATTTAATAAGTAATTATTAGTCATTTTCTATTCAAATTACGAAACGTCCTGATTGATAGGCCGATTGAAAAAAATCTATAGCCTTCAAACAATATCACATTTTTTGAATCCAAAACATGCATCACATTCTATGCTTTTCATACTGTAAGATTAAAAAAAGAAAAATTGAATTTCATGAAGTTTTGACCAAGTTAAGGTGGTCAGACATATGAGTTTTTATTTTTTAAAAGGTTGTAATAAAAAATTCATAATTAATTATTTACTTGGAAAAATTATAAAAAATATATCACATCAGGCATGAGTCCTACTTATATCTAAAATCTTATAAAAAATATTATCATTTTATTATGGTTAGGGTGGTGAGATAGACACCTACTTCTTATTTTTTCCCTAAAATTTAAGTACCACTGCATTGAAATTTCTTTTTTTCACCAAATAGATTTTTTTTTTTTAAACAAACCTAGTAGTTTAGAAACTCCATTCAATTTTCTACAGATTCTATTCTTACATATTTTTGAAATAATATGGATAACTTATTTAATTTTTTATGTCAAGTTGCCTAACTCTGATTTTTCTAAATTTTTTGTCACTTAAGGGCCTATTTTTTCCATGATGATCCTGCACATACCCATTATTCATTATTCATCCATCAATCTTTCACTCCAAGTCAAGCAAGTTAAGCTTTCTCCATTAGAAGTCTTCAAGTTAGCTTTCTAAAGAAGTCAAGGGCTAATTCTACATGTATTGTTGTAGAATTACAAGATCAATCACCATTTTCAAGGTAATCATTCCCATTATTACTTGCTTTATTCCATTATTTCATCATTTTGGTTTAATTACCTAAATAGGGTTTGACCAAGGCAAACCCCTATGCCTTAACAATCAACAATTTATCTTCTTGTGTTGTTTGTATATAGATCTAGGTCCTTTGGAAGCTTGAGGTCATTTAATATTACATTTCAAAATCATTCAAGTCTTCTTCCCTTCATTCAAGTCAAAATATCAAGAAAAAGGCATTTTCAGACCTGATTCTGACAATTTCTAGAGCAGACACCTGTAGAAGATAGAAAGGCAGATCTAAAGCTACAGATTCAAGTCCTGAATTTTCATATCCTTGAAGGAGGACTGATTCACCAAGCATGGTGAATTAGTCCCAACTATGGGACTGAAAACTATTTTCATCAGAATCCATCTCTTGGAAGACAGAAACCTATTTCTAGAAGTTTTCACTAGAACAAGGACTGATTCGCCCTAGATCATGAATGAGTCCTACCAGGTTACAAAAACATCATTAATCAACATTCCAGACATTCCAGATTCATCACATTTTTCCCAGGTGTACTCTGATTTTACCCATCTCTTTCTGTTCTGCATACTTCATTCATTTAGTTCATTTTAGCAATACACAATGTGTTTTCAAACAATTCATAATTCCTAGACTTTGCATGTATGTTTGATTGATTTCATAGTTTAAAAGCTCTTAGATCACTTCATTTACATCATATCACATTGCACACATCCTAATTTGAATGTCACATAAGCATTTTTGGATCTAATCTTTCTCCTTTTAGGTGAAAAACCCTATAAGAGTCAGAGTGTCCTTTGGGTCCAAAAATCTATCACACCTAGAACAACAAATTTTCCTAGAAAAAAATAAAACACCGTTGCAGTCTAAAAACCCAAGACCAAACTTGTCCAATCTGATACAAAACATCTTTTTCCAGCAGCCTCTATCAAAAACTAGAAAGAAAATTTCTCAAATCTTCCATCATTGGCATCTTTAGCTTGCATTTACCCATAGGTCCAAACTTGCAAAATCATTAGTTGCATCTTTATAAGTCCATCATCTTCATTTTCTGTCATAAACTAGTCCTTAGGTCCTCATTTCATTTGCAAATTTTGGATTAGGAAACCTTACCATACTTTGGAAAGTCATTGCCTTCCAGAGTAGGTTGTCATTGGACTTAGTCAACTTAATTTCTTTGTCATTGTCCTTTTTGTGAGACTTTCCAACTCAAAAGACTAGTTAGGAAACCTCACTTTTTCATCTTGTCATTTTGTCCTTTAGTCACATTAGTAAGTCCTTTGATGACCCAAATTAAGACATAGATCAAGCTTAGGGTGGTTGATTATCCTTCTTCCAAATCATTTAGACCTTTGCATTTATATATCTTAGAACATTCAATCCATCTTAGTCCTCATTTTGCATATCTTATTCCAAAAAATTCAAAAATATTTCTTATTGTCCTTTGGCATTTGTCATTTCCTATAGAAAACTTTGGCATATTGCATTTCTTATTGTCAAAAACCAAAAGAATAGCTTGCATTTGCATACCTTACTGTCAAAAATCCAAAAACATAGTTTGCATTTGCATCCCTTATTCAAAATTCTAAAAACATAGTGTCATCATCTAGTTGTCATTTTCATCCTCTTCCTAATTTGAGCAACACCTTATATGGTTGAGACTAGGCTTCAAAGAAAGAGAAGAAAAATGGCTAATTTTGGACAAGACACCAACACTTATATCTTTTCAAATGACATGAATCAAAACATGAACCAAGACACATCTTTTATTAATCCTTTCATTGAAATGAACATACCGTCTTCGTCATGAAATCCCTTCAAACCATTTATACAAAGGGACCAACATGGACAAGTATATGCAAAAGACTTAGAAACCACAACCCAAAATCCTAATGTAGCCTCCTTCATGGAAGATTTAGTGCTACATGACCCACAAAGATATCTATCCATGCTCTTGAACCAAGGGGCTAAATTACCATGTGGATTTGACATTAACACTTTGAGACCAGCCTCACTAGATCACAATACCAACAAAAACAATACAAACAATATGTCCAACACTAGTCAACCTCAAAACAATGCAAGAAATTCATTTGATAGTGCCACCTCATAAATTTCCACAATAATTATTAACACCACCTCTTATGACACATCCAATCAAAACACAATCAATGCAACATCCATTGGAGGGACACCAACTATGTCACAAGCCATGTCACAATCAATGCCAACAATGTCAACAACATCCTCACAATCAATGGGAGCTACCTTTGGATCCTCATCAATGGGGGGAAGCTCTTCAAACCCCCTATTTGGAGCTTCATCGAGTGCCATGGGAGAATCATCATCAAATCCTTTCATTGGGTCTTCATTCAATCCCTTTGGAGGAAGTAAATGGTGTATCTTCATTCGAGGACCACAACCAAATGTCAACATGTCATCACAAATTAACACTTCCCAAGGGAAAAACACCAACATTCCCCATGGACAATACCACCAATTTGGACAAGGAAATCGAAGTACACAACATATGATGTCATTTTGGCACCAAATATTCAAGGCCAAAATATCCCACAAATATCGACCAACATCGCAGGACATATTCCTACATATGCATCACACATCCACACTCATCAACATGTCCCTAATCAAAACTTAAAATACCAACTAAATTCAAATCAAAACACATCATGCATCTCACATTAACACATTCCACAAAAAAAATAGAACACTTAATCTCAACAAATGGGGACCCATGGGATACCCATCACTCCCACGTGTGATACAACGAGCAATCCCATAATTAACGCTTTGACAGCTCAAGTGGAAAACCTGCAAAAATAAATAGAGACTATTCAAATGTCACATAAAATGCCACACACGTCATATGACCTATGCCCATATCCTTTTGACACAAGTTTATACATGCCACCATTCCCTCCTAGATACGAGGCACCGAACTTTACTAAAAACAAAGGCAAGGCAAATCCCATTTAACACATTCAAGAATTCACAACCAAATGTGTGGATATTGCCTATGAACATACTTACTTGATGAGACTTTTCCCTAAGAGTCTTGTAGGCCCAGCACTTGAATGGTTTTCCACTTTACAAAATGGAATAAAATCATGGGATGAACTTGTAGATATATTTTCAAAAAACTGCGCTTATAACATTGACATAGATGTCTCCATTACCAACTTATGCACACTTACACAAGAAGACGTTGGTGAGACTTTTATCCCATTCTTCCAAAGATGGAGAATTATAGCAAGTCACTTCCATATTGGCATACCTGAGAAAGAAAAATTTGACATGTTTTTCCAAACACTCCTCGAACCATTGAAATATGGCTTGCAAGTTCATTGTTGCACAACCTTCATAGACTTAGTCAAAAATGGTGTCCAACTTGAGAAGGACCTTATTGCTAAAGGAGAACTAAAATATGGCCCTAAGAACATGAACAAAAACCCACCTCTAGAGAAAAATAAATAATGGGTCAAGAATAATCACATTACTAATGATGGCGCTATTGACGCTAGGGCGGTTAACACAATGGGTCATGTACTTACTCTTAAAGGAGTTCCACCACAAAATACACCAATGACCACACCGACACTTGCTGCTAATGCCATTCAAAATATTCATAGAAATCAAAACAATCAAAACCAAGGGCAGTATGGTAGACAAGGAAATTCCCAAAGAGATGCATATATATTCCCTTGGGTGAACCAGTCGAAGAAATCCTTAAGAAGCTCCTTCAAATCGGTGTCATCACATTAGAAGACCCTAAGCCATATGACCCAGGATAGTTTAAACCATCATAGTGGGACGATAACACTTTATGTGATTACCATCATGCTAAAGGATATAAGACATCCTCTTGTCGACAACTAACAAATTTGGTGCAATACCTCATTGAAAATCACACAATAAAAAAAACCCACTACAGGACCATGGTTTGAATAATTTGTTCAATTTTGTAGATGTGTTGCTGATATGTGGTTGTCATTGATTTCAACACTATTAGAATTTTGTGTATTAAAGGTTGTATATGTCGAGGATATTGAGAAAATTGTAAAAGAAAGTGTTCCAGGTTCTCAGTGGAACTGTGCAGGTCGTGAAGGCATCTTGTTCTTTACATTGAAGCTCGTCTATTGTTGACTAAAGGGTTTATTCTTGAGAGTATCTAGATCATCTACCCGAAGTTTCAGAGGTCTATGTATAGATTTGACCTTGTTGTGGTCTAACAATATTTTTGTGGTCTCTATTAGTGTTCCTGAGTGAAGTTTGTGTGATTCTGGTAATCTCAGTTGTTGTGGATAATTCTCTATTATTTTTTGATGTTTTTGGATGTCTCTAGATTTTTCTCTATCTTTGTGGTATGTCCACATTAATTGGTGTGCTCATGGTCGAAGATTTTTCTCTGTATGTTCAGTTTTTCATGTTCCTGGCTGACATGATGATGGTAGCATGTTGTGGATCTTCAAGGTGAAATTAATTGAAGTCTTTTTGTGTTGGAGATATTAATTTGGGTCTCCACTATGTTGTGCCCAACCTTGGTGGATTCACATTAAAAATGTTATTTGTAAATTCGGGCCGACATTGCAAATATGTTTTATTTTCTAGGTTGACTAAGTTGTTGATGAAATCTTATGTAGCGGATATATAAGAGTGATTGCTTCATCAGTGAAAAGTTTAATTCATGTGTTCGGAGTGCTCCTATGTGCGTATGTGTGAATATCATTTGATTGCATAGCAGAGTGTGAAGAAGATTGGGAAAAGTATGAAGTAGTTTGTGAAGGAGTGTTTTGTGCTTAATTGGAACTGTAATTAGGCTTGTGAAGAAGCTATTTTCTCAGTTCATACCCTTTGGATTTTAATCCTATTATGTATTGTAGGGAAGTGAGCCCCTTCTGTAATTGAGCAGTGAGCTCTAGGCAGTGTGCCTAAATGCATGTGTATTCCCCTTTATTTATTTCATTATACTTTTAACAAAGTATAATATTGTGGACTAACATCAACTGTGGTTTTTCCCCTAACAGGGTTTACACGTAAAAAATCTTGGTGTTCTATGTCTCTCTGATGTGTTAATTTCTTATGGTTAATTGCTTATTCATTAAATCCAAGATTAAGTTAAGTAAAGTTTGAAAATTTTATTATTTTGTGACAACTAATTCACCCCCCCTCTTAGTTGTATGTCCTTGTTTTTCCAACAATAGGTATCAGAGCAGGTTCCTCTTAGGAATTCTAAAAGCTTGAGGTGATCCGAGATGGCAACATTCAAGAAGGAAAATCTAAGATTTGATGGAACTAACTACTCACTGTGGAAAGTCAGGATGCAATGTCACCTAAGGTGTATTGGTGAAGCCTACTGGAAGATTACAAAAGATCCATATGTTATTCCTTAGAATGGTCCCTCCACTGTTGATGAGATCAAATATGTTGGAAACAATATAAGGGCTATTGAAGCTTTGGTGAGTGCTCTGATAGATTCAGAGATGGAAAATGTGGTAGGACTGTAGATAGCTCATGAGATTTGGATAAATCTAGAAAATTTGTATGAAGGAGATGCACATGTGAAGATGGATAAGCTATAGAGTTTGAAAGGAAAGTATGAGAATTTGAAGATGGGTGAAGATGAAAACTATCACTTCTTTTATGCAAAGAATAAATGAAATAGTGATGGGTATTACATCTATCAGTGGTTTTCTAGATAAGGATGAAATTATGGCTAAGATACTTAGATCCTTTCCTCCCTCCTACAAAGTGAAGGCTCAAGCTATTGGAGAGCTCGGATCAATAACAAAGATGTCAAGAGACACGTCGGTTGGTAAGCTTGCTACTTTTGAATTAAGTGAATTTGGTGAATCTGTTCTAAAAATTGAATCTGCATTCAAGGCTACTCTATCCGGAAGTAACAAGCAAAGATATGGTTTGGGAGAATGTTCCAGAAAGATATCCAAGTATGATGAAGAACTGAAGTAGTTTGAAGATAAAGAAAGAGAAGTAGAGGAATTGGAAGCACTAATTGTAAAGAAAGAAGGAAGAGGAAAATGTAAGTATGGAGTGTTACCTATTAAATGTTTTTCATGTAGTAAAATAGGCTATTTTGCATCAATATTTCTTGAAAGAGATCCTAGATCTAAGCCTAAAAAGTCTAGATTCTAAAAGAAATGTTATTTTTTTGAAGGAGTGACTAATGATGAGTCTGATAAAGATAATGGAAATGAATATGAATGGGTTTTCATTGCTACCATTAAGATTAGTCATGCGGCTAATAAATTTACTAAAGATGAGAAAGCTCTTGTAGCCTGAGTTGAAGAAAAGGATGAGTGGGTTATTGATAGTGGATGCTCACAACATATGACTGGTGATAAAAAAAAATTTGTAATTCTAGAGAAATATGATGGTGGTGTTGTAAGATTTGGAGACAACAATGTTCGTGTGATTCATGGCAGAGGTTCTATTTTCCTTGGTGGTAAGGATAACACTGATGATGCTCTTTATGTTGAAGGCCTGAAGCACAATCTTTTGAGTTTTGGACAGATGGTGGACAAAGGCTATGATCTACAATTCAAAGATGGAAGATGCAAGATACGTGGAAGTTCAGGCAATATGATTGCTACTGGTAGAAAGGAAAAAGGTAATATTTTTCACCTAAATACTACTAGTGGCAGTTGTTTAATTGCTCAAGTAGATGAAAGCTAGTTGTGGAATAGGAGGCTGTGTCATGTAAATTTTGACAACATTGTCAAGGTAAGTTCCACTCAAGTAGTAAGAGATATACCTAAGTTAGTGAAGCCTGCTAACACAATTTGTAAGGAGTGTCAAATGGGTAAGCAGAATAGAGTATCCTTTCGATTCAAACAGTTTCATTCAAATGATTTGTTGGAGCTGCTACATACTAACCTTTGTGGTCTCTCCAGAGTTAGAAGTATTCATGGAGAAAGGTACTTTATGTTGATTATTGATGATTACTCTAGAATGATATGGGTTTCCTTCCTAAGAGAAAAATGTGAAGCACTGGAAAAGTTCAAAATTTTCAAGGCTATGGAAAAGAATAAGAAAGGTTTGAAAATCAAGTGTCTGAGATTTGACAGAGGTGGTGAGTTTACTTCTAGAGAGTTCAACTCTTTTTTTGAAGAACATGGAATCAGAAGACAGTTATCTGCTCCTCGAACCCCTCAACAGAATGGAGTTGTAGAAAGAAAGAATATAACTATTTTGGATGTTGCTAGAACAATGATGATACAAGGAAATGTGCCCTAGATCTATTGGAGTGAAGTTGTAAGCATTTTTTTGTGTACTTTAAACTATGTAAATGTTAATGGTAATTCTAGTAAGAGCCTTTTTGAGCTATGGTTTGGTTACAAGCCTATTGTTAAATATTTCAAGATCTTTGGAAGAAAATGTTATATGAAGAGAGATGATTATATAGGAAAGTTTGATGCAAGAAGAAATGAATGAATATTTTTATGTTACTCTACTAAAAGCAAGGCCTACCGATGCTATAATAGAATACTAAGAAAGATGGTTGAGAGTGAAAATGTCATATTTGATGAGGATTATGCTAAATCATCTAGATACTATGGATATGATTCAAATGAAGACAATACAAACAAAGGGAAAATTGTTCAAACACCAAATCAACTTCAAATTATTCCATATGTTCCGGTAAAGAAACCTCAATTCATTCCAGTAAATCAAGTAGGTCAAGAAGCACAGACAATTCCAAGTGCAGAAGTAAGAATAGAAGAACTAGAAGTTAGTGAAAGTCCAAAAAATCTGAGGTATGTAAAGCTAAATCATTCTAAAAGTCAAATTATAGGAGACAAGAATAAAGGAGTGCAAACTAGAAGGAAGATTGCGGAAGAGTATTGCCTGATTTCCAAGATTGAACCTAAAAATGTCACTAAAGCCTGCCAAGATGAACACTGGATGGAAGCTATGAAGGAAGAGCTGACACAAATTGAAAAGAATGACACGCGGATACTGGTTCCTAGACCTAAAGAAAAAAATGTGATTGGTACTAAATGGGTTTTTCGGAACAAGGTGAATGAACAAGGTGAAGTGGTTTAGAATAAAGCAAGATTGGTATGTAAAGGGTATTCTTAGATGAAAGGTGTTGATTTTGAAGAAAATTTTGCCCCTATTTCCAGAATTGAGGTTGTTAGATTATCTCTTGCTTATGTTGCATACAAAAACTATAAAGTCTATCAGATGGATGTGAAGTCAACATTTCTAAATGGAGAACTAGAAGAAGAAGAATACATTGAACAACCAGATGGATTTCAGCTAACTGACATGGAAGATATGGTTTGTGGCTTGAAGAAAGTTCTATATGGACTTAAGCAAGCCTCCAGAGCCTGGTATGCTAGGTTAGAAAAATACTTACTGAAGCTTGGATCTACTAAAGGTACTGCTGATAGAAAGTTATATTTCAAATTGGATCATGATAAAGAGTTGATTATAGAAGTTTTTTTTGATGACATCATTTTTGGAGGAGATGTCAATCTATGTATGAAGCTTGTTGATGAGATGAAGGATGAATTTGAGATGAGTATTATTGGAGAGATGAAGTTCTTTCTAGGATTGCAAGTGACCTAGTTAGACAAGGGAATTTTCATATCTTAGTCCAAATATGTGAGAGAACTACTAAAGAAATTTGGGATGGAAGAATCAAAGCTTGTTGGTACTCCCATGGTGACTGGATGTAAGCTAACATAGAATGATGGTTCTCCTAAGGTGAATCAAACTAGATACAGGTCAATGATCGGTGGATTGCTTTATTTAACCAAGACTAGACTATATATTATGAATGTTGTATGTATAGTTGCTAGATTTCAGGCTGATCCAAAAGAATCACATGTGACTGATGTCAAGAGAATCTTTTGATAGCTTAAAGGAATATTTTACTTTGGACTTTGGTATCCAATGGATGATGATCTCACTTTTAGTGCATATACTGATGTGGATTGGGTTGGAGATGTAGATGACAAGAAAAGTACTAGTAATGGTGCTTCCTTCCTAGGGAAGAAGTTGGTGTCCTAGTTGAGCAAGAAGTAGAATTCCATCTCTCTATCTATTGTTGAAGCAGAATATATTGCTACTGAAAATAATTATACTTAAGTAATATGGATGAAACAACTATTGATAGATATCAGGGTGGTATATAAAGAGCCTATTTCCATATACTGTGACAATTCAACTACAATAAATATTTCAAAGAATTTGGTGCTACACTCTAAGACTAAACATATATCAATCAAGTTTCACTTCTTGAGGGAGAAAGTGAATGAGAAAGAAGGTAGATAGAAGTATGTGCCTACCAAAGAATAGATTGCAGACATCTTTACTAAGTCGTTGTCGAAGGATACTTTTGAGTATCTCAAAGGAATGCTAGGGGTAATTTCCCCTCCTGACAAGATCTAAGAGATGCATTTAGGGGTAATTTCCCCTCCTGACAAGATCTAAGAGATGCATTTACTTGCATCAATTTCTGAGCCACATTGCTATATTCTAATCCGATTAATGTTTCTATGGCTACTACTTAGGGGGGATAGTTAGATGTGCAGATATGTGGTTCAGAGTATGTACATGGAAAGGTCATGGTTACCTTTTCCATTGATGTCAAAGGGGGAGAAGTGCAATGTGAAAAATCCTTTTAAGGGTCAAAGACCAATTGAGGAGAAGAGTCAGAACCAAAGGGAAAGCAAGTGTGTTGGGTTGATGGTATTTTTCACATCAAGGGAAACCAGTTTTAAAATGATGTAAATAAGTAAAATATGTATCTTTTAGTATATTTTATGTTTGTATTTTAAAAAAAAATATAAAAATTTATTTTAAACTAGTTTTTAATAAATTAAAACTATAATTTAGTTGATAAAATGCTGAAAAATGAAGTTGCATGGGACGTCAAACTTTTTTATAGTAAATTTTATTTTTTTCTTTCAATTTTTTTGTGTGTATTTATAACTTTAAATTTTAGTGCATGGATATATTTTTTTCCAATTTTGATAAATATATATTTTTAAATAAATATTAAAATGTGTGTGAATCTGAAAACAACTATTTTCATTGGACGTCAACTTTCATATTAAATATTTATCTAAAATGGAAAAAAAATTATACCATCTTAAAATAGAATCTTTTTTCTAGTGCATTATATTTTTTTCAAATTTTTTCAATAATTTTTAGTATTTTTCCTTGGCATAGTAATCAACCTAATATTTGGTGCTGAAAACTTACTTTTAGTAAAAATAAAATATAAAATATAAAAAATAATTAAACTATTAAAATAAATATATTTTTGAAAACTACACTTATGGATCTACAAAAGGGTATTTTATTATTATTTTTAAAATGTTGTTTACATTAGCGGGAGTTATTGAAACTTTAAGTTTTTCAAATAATTCTTTTTTTTTGGTAAATTGGACTCAAAATGGTGCTCCATACATTTTTAGCCAACAATTTTAGTTGAAAAAGTTATGGAAGCATCTAACTTAGCTATGATGAGTCTTACTAGATCATATGTTTGACCAAAATTGGTTTTTAGTTAGAAATACTTAAATTTTATTGTGCTGATAAGTTGGCTAAAAGTGTGACACAACTTTGTGCTTTTAAATTTTATTTTCCTGGGAGACTAAGTTGTTGATGAAATCTTATTTAGCAGATATATAAGAGTGATTGCTTCATCAGTGAAAAGTGTGCTTCGTGTGTTGGGTGTGCTCCTATGTGCGTATGTGGAAATATCATTTGATTGCAGAGTAGAGTGTAAAGAAGATCGAGAAAAGTGTGAAGTATTTTGTGAAGGAGTTTTTTGTGTTTAAAATTGGAACTATAATCAGGCTTGTGCAAAAGCTATTTTCTCAATTCATACCCTATAGATTTTAATCCTATTCTATATTGTAGGGTAGTGAGCCCCTTTTGTAATTGAGCAGTGAGCTCTAGGCAATGTGCCTTAATACATGTGCATTCCCCTTTATTGATTTCATTATACTTTTAATAGGGTATAATATTGTGGACTAACATCCACTGTGGTTTTTCCCCTAACAAGGTTTCCACGTAAAAAATCTTGGTGTTCTCTATCTCTCTGATGTGGTAATTTCTTATGGTTAATTTTTTATTCATCATATATGAGATTAAGTTAAATTTGAAAAATTTATTATTTTGTGGCTAATGATTCACCCCCCTCTCAGTTGTCTGCCCTTTTTTGGCCAACATAATCCCTCCATGTCAGGCCCTAAAATAATAATTGTGCCAACTATACGCACACCACCTTTGACTATTCTGGTGGACCTATTATTAATCACTTATGGGTTGCTAATAAATACGTCAATACTATTACTATCAAAAGAGCACCTGAATGCAATGTCACTACCCATTGTGGAAAAGTCACTATAGTTGGTCCTCCTCCCCCTAGGCAGCCAAAAATTATAATACCTGGTCCATTCACTAATCAATCACAATCAGGTCCATCCACTAAGTAGTCACAACCTAAGGGATAGTTTAACCTTATTGATCAACTAGGCAAGACACCTGCTCGAATTTCTATACTTGAGTTGCTACACATTTCTCCCGTGCATAAGGCTATACTTGAAAAAACCTTGCAAGAGCCCTCTATCCCTCATGACATATATTTCAACCAATTTGAAGCCATGGTGGCATACCTCACTACCTTCATCATGTAACCTTTTCAGGTCAAGATTATTCATCACCAAAGTCCACTCATAGTTATGCATTACACATTGAATTCTTTATCCATAAGCACAAGGTAAGATGAGTTTTAGGAGATGGCAGAGCAGGATTGAACATATGCTCCTTAAAACTGGTTAAAGCTCTAGGATTTTCTGATGCTTCTGTAGATGCTACAAAGAGCATTATTATAAAGGCATATGATGATGATGAATTTTCCTCTTGAGCTGTTATCACTCTTCCTATTAGAGTATGGCCAATCATTGTAGACACAACTTGCCATGTCTTGGATCTTGAATTACCCTATAACATCTTGCTTGACCGACCTTGGATTCATGTCCTCAAAGCCATACCATCTACCTACCTCAAATTCCTAAATTTTCCATTTGACAATAGAGAAATCACCATATATGGAGACCCTGATCCTTTTCAATATTGCACCAATCTAAGGGGTATTTCAAAACAACAAGTCCCCATTAACCGAGAAGCTTTAAGCTCCTCTTCTTCCAAATTCATCGACCCATCCATGCTTTCCAAATCATCCATGTCCACTCCTTCCACTTCCACCACATCATCCTCCTCCCTTCCTAAGGCTAGTTCAAATGTCAAGATCTACAACCAAGGATGTGGAGAATGCAAATTAAACACATCCTAATACATCATCAAAATACCCAAGTCTCCTAAGGTCTATGGTCAACCCTATTTTAGAATGGAACCTAAGGAAATTTTAAAAGTTCCTCCATCACGCATTTTTATAAAATGGGGTGAAATGAGAAAAGAAGACATCAAGGATATATCAACATGGATTTATAAGGACCCTGAAGATCCATCCCCATTACCAGTCTAGATATACAAAAAGGGCTATGATATAATGAAGGCAAAAGGATACGATGGAATTAGTGGCCTTGGCAAAAACAAGACTGGAATGCAAGAACCTATAATGCCTCCCTAGAGACCAAAACTTCTTGGGTTAGGGTATGGTCTACCCGAAAATGATTACCAACGAACCAATGTACTTTCAAGTGAGAGCACGAATGCTTTAGAAAGTTTTGAGACTATTGAGGAATCCCTTACTGAAACTGACTCCCATGAATGGGAATTTCACTCCCAACAATCCCTAAGTGACTGTTGCCTTCATGAGTTATTCCTTGAACCTGGAGAATGTACCTTTGAGGAAAGGATAGACTCTTTGGCCCAAGGAACAATGACAAGACTGAATAATCTTCCAATCCTGATGACCATAACCCTAACATGCATGTCCAACCCTAACATGCATGTCCAACCATCTGACAATAATGACCCTCATTTAGATTCACCTGACTTGCCACATGACACTACCAACCCCGATAATAGTCCATATGCCCCTTGTTTTGACAATGAGTATGAATCAAGTGAAGGAGAGTATTGGATAGAATTCGACTGGGAGTTGGATGATGACAATTTTATCTTTAACCCATCTGAATCTATCTGCATTCTTTCCATGTCCTCACCACCATCCACCAATACTAATGATGGTATCTACTTAGTTTAACTACAACTAATTGATTGGGATCAACAAGTCCTGCTAGTTATGGATATATTTCAAAATGATGAGGTCATTGTAGAATTCATGGGACTGCATGAGGGCATACTAAGTCAAGATCACAAGGTTGGATTTTCTATTGACCTATATTGTGCAACTTACTTTGGGGAGAGTGCTCTGTCCTCTAGTCGCAAAATAAAAAATAAAAAATAAAACAAAAAATGGCACGTCTTTAGGTGAAAACTGAAAGGCACCTTCTGACGATAAAAAGGTAAAATAAAGGATGTATCTGTAGGTGAAAACCTGGTGCAGGGGCACTTCATCACCTAGTTACAAATTCTCGTGTTTAAGTAGTTCAATGATCTTTTACATTAAAATGAGTCATCAAATTGCATTGTAAGCCTGAAAATGCAATTATATGAAATTTTATGTAATGGGGTCATTAATATTGAGTCATAAAGTTTCAAATTTATGAGTTACATTAAGCAACATATTTGTAATCTCAATGGTTACATGCTTTTAAAAGGTGGTTTTTTACTAGTTAAGGGCATTGATTGGATTGAGAAGGTTAAATTTTTTTATAAAATCCTTTGGGAAGCCTGAGTAAAGGTTGTTGAAGCCAATAAGGAAGCAATAAAGATTGAAGTTTCTTTGTTTTCATATAGTTTGCACTATTTTTCCTAAGTTTCCTTGTTGTGTGCAGGTTGTACAGGCTCCCAATGCATTGATTTCTCATTTGAATATGTAGTTAGATTCTTTAATTTTCATTTGGTGTTTCTACAGGCAATTGTTTAAACCTTTAAGGCTTAAAATCAACAAAAACTCCATACCAGTTTTTGAATAGTCCTAAGGGTTTCAAAGCCATTTTAATGTCTTAGTCATCATCCCACCTACTGTATTCAATTTTAACTCAGTGGGATGATGTTTTAGAATGTAGGACATGATACTTTAGGAGTAGGAGGCATGAAATAAATATTCCTTGGCTTGGAGGATGAAGTAAGAGGCAGGAAATGTGCATTTTTCCCTTAGAAAATGGTGGATCAGACCTATGGAATGGTGAAACAACACAACTAGAGTCATGATGATCATTCCCCAAGATTTAGTGGACCTATTGGAAAATTTCTAGGCAGCTGGTTTCATTAGGGAAGGTTTGGAAGTAGGAGAATCAATAGGGGTGCACTAAAACCCTAGTTCTTTAGGCTACACGAAGGGTTTTGTAATTTGAGGTTTACCAGAGAACTTGGGGTCATGAGACCTAGAAAACCCTTGGATTGGGAACCTAAGACAAGACTTTTTTGAGGTTATAATGTTTGGTGAGAAGATTAAAGGGAGGTCTCTTTAGAAAAGTGGCCTAATTAGAGGCATAAAACTGTGAAAAGTCTAAATTTGAGGCATCTGGTCCAAAGGAGTTGTACTTATTTTTCTAGTATTTTATGCATCTCTGAAATAGGTATCTAAATCCATGAATTTTTCCTAAATTTTTTTGGAAATATTTGGACAAAAGCCTGAAAAATAGGTTCTGCAGTACTACAAGGGAAACTTATGCTAAGTGGTGAGTTTTGTGGATTTCATTGAATCTGACTTGGAGATTGTATTCAATTGATCTAATCGTCATTATATTCATGTTCAGGGATTTTGTAAGGTCCTTGGTGAATATTTGTTGTGGCTTTGCAATATTGAAGGGTTGGGACCCTTGAAGGTTCGTTGATGCCTAGTAGGCTGAAAGCATTGAAAGAAGTCTTCTTTGTTTTAGAATTGGTATTTCAATTATTGTGATTGATCTTCACCTTGGCTCTACATCATAGTGGTATTAGAGTAGGGAGTTTTTTTTTTTGCATTTTTCAGGGTTGTAGAAGAAGTGAAGAATTTACAAAGATGTCTCCAAAGAAGAATGATATGGCTAAAGAGATGAAGGAGATGAAAGATAGGCATGCTAAGGAACTGAAAGAGTTGGAAGAGAGAATCATAGCCTTGGAGACAAAAAAAGGAAGAGAAGTGGAAGATGATAAGTTTGAAGATGTGGAAGAAGAGCTTACTCCAGAGGATCAAAGAATTGCAAAGTTGCAGAAGGTAGTGAAGGATGACAAGATTAAGGTAAAAATTGATGTTCCTAAGTATGGTGGTAGTTTAAATGATGAAGAACTACTTGATTGGATTGTTGCATTAGATAATCATTTTGAATGTGATGTGGTTCCTGAGGAGCAAAGAGTAAATATTGCAAAGACAAAGTTGCAGGGCCATGCTTTGGTATGGTGGGACTACTTTCAATCAGAGAGGAGAAAGCAAGACAAGTCTAAAATCACCTCATGGGACAAGATGGTATCAAAACTCAAAGGTAAATTCTTACCCAAGGATCATCAAGTTCAAATGTTTAAGAAATTGCAAGCTTTAAGGCAAAAGAAAATATACATTAAGTCTTATACTGAGGAGTTCTATAAATTAAGTTTGAGGTCTGGTCATCATGAGAATGAAGATGAAAAAGTTGCAAGATACATGGGTGGTTTAAGATTAAACATACAAGATGAATCGGTTTTGGCTAACCCTAGAACTATAAAGGAATGTTATCAAATGGTAATCAAGGTGGAGAAAATGAAGAGAAGGCAAGACAAAGTAGTTAGAGGAAGAGGTAATTTATCAATAGGAAGAAGATCCATGCCCAATTCAAATCTAACCAATGATAATCAAGAATATTCCATGAAAGGACAAGATCAATCTAACTTCAGAAGTGGATGGAGAGGCACAAGAGGCAGATTTGGAGGAGGTAGGAATTCTAACAATGTGTTTTTAGGTAGATGTTAAACTTGTAATGAATTTGGCCATCCATCCTTCAAATTTCCTGACAATATTGGTGCTTCATCAAGTGGAAGTAAAGGTGAAAAGAGGGTTCAACTTGTGCAAGAGGATGATGTGGAGAGCACTGGTTCATCAAGTTGTCCTACTAATCCTGAGTTTGGAGAAGCCTTGATGTTGCACAAACAACTTTTGAAGACTTCCAAAGAGGTGGAGCCATTGCATAGGAAGAGGCTTTTCAAAACCACTTGCAAGAGTAAGGGAAAGTTATGTAAAGTAGTGGTTGATTTAGGTTCAACTGAAAACATGGTTTCTTGTGAAATGGTGAATAAGTTAAATTTGAAAAGAATTCCTCATGATTTTCCCTACAAGGTTTCTTGGCTAAGTGATGGTCAATCATTGTTAGTAAATAAGCAATCTATTGTAGATTTTCAAATAGGTGAGTATAAAGATAGTGTTATTTGTGGCATTATACCAATGGACTATTGCTACATACTCCTTGGAAGACCATAGCAGTATGATAGGTGTGCCATGTATGATGGAAGAGAAAATAGGTATACCATAATGAAAGATGGTCATAATTTTTTTTTAACTCCTTGGGTAGAGGATCATAAAGGAAAGGATAAAGTGATCATGTGTGGGACCAAGGAGCCTATAAGTGTTGAGAGGGAAATCAAAAATTCTGACTTTGGGAACCATTCTAGGTCTAATAATGTAAGGGTAGTGGATATAAGGACTGATATAGCAACAAAGAAGGTAATGACACCAAGTTTATGTGAAAGTCTTATGGTAGGAACCATAGAATGTCCTATATTTGCAAATATGAGAGTGAAGCAAACAAGGTTTGTAGATACAGTGATGGATAACACTGATAAAATAGTGAAGAAGCATGGTGGAAATGTGTTGGGACTGATGACAAGAGAAAAAGCACAAGGTGTATTGCAGGGAAAACCTAAACAAGGAGATGAGACCAAGACAAATGAAGTTTATGGTAAGTTAGGTACTGACATTTTTTTATATGCATGCATAGAATAGGTGGAAAGAGGTAGGAGACCATTGACAGGTCATAATATGCAGATGGAGACACACACAAGTAACAAAAAAGCCATAAAAGCAAGGCAAAGTAGAAAGAAAGAACAATATCAAGCATAGAGTGGTGTAGGTCAGTGGCAATGGCCTGTGGAACAATGGATTTTTAATCCAGCTTGGACTTATTCGAATCATCCACAATTCGTGTGGCATGAATTCTTCTTAGGGGGGTGTATGGTGTAGGGGCACCCCAACTAGTTACAAATCCCTGTGTTTAATTAGTTAGATGCTCTTTTACATTAAAATGAGTCATAAAATTGCATTGTATGCCTAAAAATGCAATTGTATGAAATTGTATGTAATGGAGTCATTAATATTCAGTCATAAAGTTTCAAATTTATGAGTTGCATTAAGCAACATATTTGTGATCTCAATGGTTACATGCTTTTAAAAGGTGGTTGTTTAGTAGTTAAGGGCATTGGTTGGATTGAGAAGGTTAAAAAATGTTATAAAATCCTTGGGGAAGCCTGAGAAAAGGTTGTTGAAGCCAATAAGGAAGCAATAAAGATTGAAGTTTCTTTGTTTTCATATAGTTTGCACTATTTTTCCTAAGTTTCCTTGTTATGTGTAGGCCATACAGGCTTGCAATGCACTGATTTCTCATTTTAATATGTAGATAGATTCTTTAACTTGCATTTGGTGTTTTGAAAGGGGTTTTTTTAAACCTTTAAGGCTTAAAATTAACAAAAACTCCATACCATTTTTTGAATAGTCCTAAGGATTTCGAAGCCATTTTAATGTCTTAGTCATCATCCCACCTATGGTATTCAATTTTAACTCAGTGGGATGACATTATAGAATGTAGGAAATGATACTTTAGGAGTAGGGGGCATGAAATAAACATTCCTTGGCTTGGAGGATGAAGTAAGAGGCAGGAAATGTGCATTTTTCCCTTAGAAAATGGTGGATCAGACCTATGGAATGGTGGAAAAACAAAACCAGAGTCATGATGAGAATTCCCCAAGCTTGATTGGACCTATTGGAATATTTCTAGGGAGCTAGTTTCATTAGGGAAGGTTTGGAAGTAGGAGAATCAATAGGGGTGCACTAAAACCCTAGTTCTTTAGGCTACAAGGAGGGTTTTGTAATTTGAGGTTTACTAGAGAACTTGGGGTCATGAGACCTAGAACATCCTTGGATTGGGAACCTAAGACAAGAATTTTTTGAGGTTAGAAGGTCTGGTGAGAAGATTAAAGGGAGGTCTCTTTGGAAAAGTGGCCTAATTGGAGGCCTAAAATAGTGAAAAGTCTAAATTTGAGGCATTTGGTCCAAAGGAGTTGTACTTGGTTTTCTAGTATGTTATGCATCTCTGAAATGGGTATCTAAATACATGAATGGTTCCTAAAGTGTTTTGGAAAGATCTAGACAAAAGGCTGAAAAATAGGTTCTCCACTCTACAAGGGAAACTTGTTCTAAGTGGTGAGTTTTATGGATTTCATTGAATCTGACTTGGAGATTGTATTCAATTGATCTAATTGCCATTATATGCATGTTGAGAGATTTTTTAAGGGCCTTGGTGAATATTTTTTTTTGTTTTGCAAGATTGAATGGTTGAGACCCTTGAGGGTTTGTTGATGCCTAACAAGCTGAAAGCATTGAAAGAAGAGTTCTTTGTTTTAGAATTGGTCTTTCCATTATTGTGATTGATCTTAACCTTGGCTCTACATCAAAACCTCTCTGAGGTGCCCAAATATGGAGGATTGGACTTTCTTCCCATGACTTAGTAAATATCAGCAATGCTCATAGAGGAAACCATGGAAGTCAACATATCTACAACAGAAGATCACAAAATTGTCCTCTTTGTAGCATCCTTGACAAAAGAAGAGAAACTTGAATTTCACATATTCTTTTCAAAGCGTAATATTAATTTTGCATGGTCCTATGCCAATATGCCTAGGTTGGATCTAGAACTTGTCTTGCACCATTTTCAACTTCTTCCAAACACCAAGCCAATAAAGCAAAAGCTGCGTAAAATGCATCCTCAGATCACCTTGTTAGTCAAGGCGAAACTCAAGAAATTGCTAGATGTAGGATTCATAGATTCAATAGGCTATGTTGAATGGATTTCAAATCTTGTACCAGTCACAATGCCAAACGGCCAAATCTGCATCTAAATAGATTTTTGGGACCTGAATAAAGCATGTTCAAAGGATGACTTTTCGTTACCCAACATAGACATTATTGTCGACTTTACGATAGAATACGAGATGTTTTCCCTCATGGATGGTTTCTCGAGTTATAATCAAATTCGTATTGCCCCTAAATATCAGCATAAAATGACATTCACATGTCCTTGGGGTACATATTATTGGAATGTCATGCCTTTTGGTCTTAAGAATGCATGCACCACTTATCAAAGAGCTATGACAACAATATTCCATGACATGATGCGCAAGCTAATTGAAGATTATGTGGATGACCTTTTGGAAAAATATTTGACATGAAAAGAT
>VDFB02368598.1:0-86820 GCA_007258455.2 Sequoia sempervirens | reverse complement strand
TCTGCATTTTGCAGTACATTGTTTAGAAGAGCTCTCTCTCTGCCTTCAGGTGACTGGCCTTTCAAATTTGCCCTTTTGTCGCTGATCAATGCTAAATATGACCAGAGCTTTGACACGGTAGATTTAGCTACTTCAACGTACTTCTCCATTGAAATAATGGCAGTTGAACAAGAGGACCAAAATAAATGATATCAATTAAAGATTTATGACCCTTGTGACTGGTTAGTAGTCTGTAAATTATTTGCTATGCGAAATATATTATCATACTGTAATAAGCCCTTGAAATATGGGTAATATATTACGAGGGAAACCTGGATAATTCAACAAAGGAATCAAATCCCTCTCTAGCTCCTCTGTCTTTTCTGCATTTTGTTTCAATAATTCAAAAAGAGAATAAATTTGCTCTCAAAACTAAGTTTAGAATCCTTTTGTACTTCCTTCTGGTTCGAATAATTTCAATTCATTCTGGAAACACATGTTTGTCATGAGTTGGATTAACCAGTCCAATTCAAACCAATTTCACACAAGACTCTGTAAACCATAGAGAAAAGCCAGTAAGATGTAATTGAAGATTTTGTAACTTACATTGTTCTTGGTCCCTACCATGGAAAATAACAGTGCTTTTGTCAGTTTGATACCTAATGGAATATAGGTACAACCGGAAGCCAGGCACTGCGTTATCTGGACTATATTTTCTTGGAGCATGTTAAGGTTCTGTATATATTGCCTCCATTACAAAAGCATGAAACATTGCAAGAGAAGAATCAACCTTTCTTCACCAGTAAGATTTATCATTGCAAATTCAAGAGAAAGCAACTTACTATGATTGAAAATCATTAAATGACTCAAAAGTAATGTGCCGAAGCAATAATTATATTTCATCTAAAGACCATGTTTAAGCTCACTTTTTTTTTTCAATCTCCACAGAGTCATGCTTTTACCTGAATTTACATTTAATTGAGAGAATTTTTCTCTATATAAAATGATTTAGTTTTTACATAGTGCAGTCTACATTTTTCTTAGTACTTTAATCAATAGTTGTTGCCCATGTGGATATTAGTTTCTATTAGGAATTCAGTGAAGCCTTCTATTTTTCATTTCAAGTTTATTCACACAAACATTCATTATGTTTCCAGAAACGAATCCTCATTTGATCGTAGGGGTAGGGGAGGATGAGGCTGCTTCTGCTTGCTAACGAAACCCTACCCCTACGATCAAATGAGGATTCTCTGCCGCTTTCCGTAGCTCTTGGGGTAGCCATCAATTCCAATGACAGGTCTAATGGCTCCCGCGCTACCACCATTGGTGGTTCTAAGACCTCTTTTGTTGGGGGTCTCCCTACAATGGTGTCCCTGAATCTTCTACCCCTAAAACTATTGGAGCTGGTCGTGGTTTTGGTCCTATGTCTGGAGAAGAGGCTGTTGTTGGGGGGCGGGGCAGTGGTGCTGCTTCGATTACTGCTCCAAACGAGTTTAATGTCTGCTTCGTGGGTTGTTGTAGTAAGGGCTCTGGTCCAATTGCTGGTGGGTTTGGTGCGAAAGCCTCGGGTTTGTGCATTTTGCCATGGCTAGGATGGTGATTCCCTCTCCTTGCCCTTTTACACATGCCAGATCTAACCAATGTTCGGTGTTCAAGTCCCCCGAGTGGTGGTTTGTGGATGGAAGTGTTGGATAATGAACATTTTATCGAGGCTTGATTGAAATGTTTAACAAGTTATGGCCTTCCCTTTCAGATTCGCATCGGTGGGTAATTGAGTCATAGAAGCCACTCACTTAGGGATATATTAAGCCATTTTCATGGGCTAGGGGTTTTTCTACTGCGAGATTTCAATATTTTCAATATTTTAAATTTAGGGAGGGAGTGTCTCGAGGGTAGCATTAGGATGTGGGGCGAGCATTTCCTCCATCTCAATTTGAGTTTTCTTCTTTCAATTTATACACAAAATTGTTAATTATTATGTTTATTTGGGTTAGATTGTCTAATTTGTTCTCAAGGGTAGTGTTTGGATGTGGGGTGAGCGTTTCCTCCATCTCAATTTGTGTTTCTCTTTCAATCTTCCCACAAAATTGTTAAATATTATGTTTATTTGGGTTTGATTGTCTAATTTGTTCCTTGAATTCTCAAAAGACTCATTCTTTAAGGGCATTGGTAATGCTATTGGCCATTTTTTAAAGTGGATTCTATTAAAACTATCAGCATTAGCCACTCTACATTTGCCCATATGTTGGTGGTCATCAACATGATGAAGGGTACTCCCCTTACCGTCTCGATCTCATAGCAACAACTTAGATAGCACAACCAATATGTAGGAAGAAAACAAAGATGTTTTATTATTACTGGAATGGAAAAGAAAATTACAGCATTACATGGGCTTTGATAACAAAAACATTGATCAAATATGCAGACTGGGGCTTCAAACTCTACTCCACGATCTCATAACCCACATCCCATTTTGTCGCCTTCTACGCCTCCTTCTAGTCGACTCATTTTATAAGTATTCTTTCCCCCAATGTTGCCTTAGTATCACCATGGTCATCCAATGAACATTGTGCCCTAAACTTGTGCATTCGCACCATGAAAATCGCCTTCAAATTTGTGCTTCATCATTAGATTGATGCTAATTGCTAACCAATAATCACGTTGATTCACAACGGAGATGTGAAATCAACAGATCATAATGGAACACGTGTCGTCGCCTTATTTGATTGTTCTTTGCCATCTGTTTTGAATTCCCATTGTCACCTTGATACGCTTATCGCTCCATTAGAGAGACTCCCAAGAGACTCCTTCCAATATGGTGAAGTCTCGCCGATGAAGTCCCATCCGATTGTCGAAGAGATGTTGTAGCAACTCACACCGAAATAAGGTCTCATCGATATTCCTCGTAGCTTTGATCGAGTGGTCCCTACTGCCTACGCTCCATCCCTGTCATCATCGTACAACTAACATCACCAGCATGACTTGATATATCGGTCAAACACTCTTTGTCACATGTCTTGTTGATGTCATCCTTCATCGTTGTTTGGTTCCACCTTCTCGGCATGTCAAAGAGACTAGTCATTTTGTCCCACCGATTTTAATCATTCTCTTCGATGAGGTGCTATCGGGATGTCAAAGGGACTTATAGTGTTGTCCTACCAATAATGATATGTCTCTCCTATACAAGCACAACAACTTCGCAAACACTGTTAAGCACACAAGATCATCAGATGATGTCAGGGTGCAGAGTTTTGTTGTGCACATCTTACATCTTTTTAGAAACTAAGTTAAGGTGCAAGCCTTAACATCGAAGCGTGACACCCGACCTTGTCAAACTCTTTGGCAAGTGGTAAGAGATATCTTCGCATCCTAAATCCCAAACTCTTGAAAACCTCCACACTCAGCAAACTCAAGCCAATTCAACCCTTATTGAAAAGATACAACATAGATCTTTTTGATTGATGCAAGATTGCTCTTACACCCTAGATGCTCCTGCATCACAACACCTCCAAGACTCTACTTGGGGATATTGTCCTTATGATGAAGAATAGGCTATGGACCCAATCGCTTGATTATGGAGGTATACCCTTTCATTACAAACAATGTTTAACTATTTGACATCTTGCCTTTTATTATTCATCTACTCACTATAGGAATGCAAGCTTAATAATGTGGTGGTAGTACACCCTTCCTAAACATTTTACTAGTGCTTTGAGGATGTTAAGCCTTCTAGTTCTATAATAGTGGTTCCTACTATGGTTTGGGTGGCTCCCCCAAAGGTGGCGCCCATTGGGGCTAGTGTGGTTGTTTTATCCTTGATCCAAGTTGCTAGGGAGCCTTCTTCTAATTGAATTTAGTCAACTTCCTTGTTAGATCCCTGTGAGATGGGGTTAGAAATCAAATAGAATAGATAAAAGTGACAGCCAACACTACTAAGCTATTAAACCACATCAACAAGAGAAAACAAATAATGGAGAGAATAAAAAATGCAAAACATAAAAGAAAGCACTCCCATTATGGTTGATTCTTTCTCTTGCTCTCCTTCTTGTTATGCAACTTTGCCCTTAGATTTGTTGAAACACTTGTGCAAAACCTGCAAATGGTAGCAAGAAAGTTTGGAGATAATTAACTGTTAAGTTGAAAATGGAGAAGGAAGGTTGTTTTTATAGACAACCATTCGAATGGACAGTTGAGATTAATCTTCTAGAAAGATTCCAAGATCAATGGATGAGAATGCATGAGAGAGATGTTATGAAATGGATGGTTGAAATTAAGTCTCAGAAAAGATTCCAAGATCAATGGTCTAGAATTTATGCACCAAAAATATGCCATGCATGGAAAATCTATGACGCTAATGGCTATGACGTCTGACAGCTATGACAGACATGCAAGACATGCAAGCTATGACATAAATGAATGTTATGACAGGGGATTATGACAAAGCATCTTTGACTAGGTGGAGGTGCATAAATAATTTATTCAAAATGGAGGAAAATGACAAGTGGCAAATAAATAATTTATCCAAATTATTTATTTAGATAAAATGAAAAAAGGAGAATTTAATTAAATTAATCAATTTAATTAAATGGGGAGGTGGAAATTAGACTTTAAATAATTAATTTAGATTAATTATTTAACAGGGGAGGTGGCAATTAGATATGGATAATTAGTTTGAATTATTTATTCAAAAGAGAGGAATGAAACACAATTAAATAATTTTGACAATTATTTAATTATAGAAGAATAAAAGGTCAAATAAAAAAAATATGATGTATTTAATTATTGAAGAAAGGGATATATTAGTGATGCAATTAAATAATTTTAATTGATCAAGATAGAATAAAGATGAGAAGGTGAATTAATTAAATAATTAGAAATTATTTAATTAATAGAGGAATGCAGTCAAACCTAATTGAATAATTAAAGTTATTCAATTATTGAAGGACAACGACCAAGAAAAATGATGCTCGCGGACTTAGGACATTTTTTAGTGTCTACATTTTTTGCCCTTTTGGCAGATTATGGGGGACCCCTTGATCATTCTTTGCCTACAAATTTCATACAACTTTGGATATCTTTGGTCAAACTTTATTCCTCATTGAAAGAGGTGATTTGGGTGGGGGCATTAGAAGAGGAGTCCCCTCTTCTTTCTCCCCACTCTAATGACTTTGATAATGGTGTGTCTTGGATGATTGTCCAAGGAAGGAAGAGAGTTCTTCCTAATTAGTTTTAGATTACCATAATTAAGTTAGGGGTGTGTGGATTGCTAGGATGGAGTCAAGCATTGTGTAGGATGTGGAGCCCTAATTGTTGTTTTATTGAGACAATTTATTTTGTGGTCTGGATTTTTTGGTGGCCATCATTTTAACCTTTTTTAGTCCCTATTCTTGTTGGTTGTGATTGTTTTATTGATCTTTGTTTTGTGGTATGGATTTTTTTGTGGCCATCATTCTAACTTTGTTTTAGTCCCTATTCTTGTTGGTATGATTGTTTTATTGGTTCCATATCCCATGAAAATTCAGACTGCTCTTATGATGCAGGTGTGCTATCTTTGTCTTATTTAGCTATTATTGTAGCATTTTGATAGTTTTCTCTATGTTGTAAAGGGCTTGGGACCCCAGTTTCCTTTTTAATATATCAAAAATAATTTACTTAGTTTTTATTTACAATTCACAATCAAGTTAATAGTTTAATGGTTCACATATAATTCTAGTGATTCAATTTACACATTTTACAACCCAAAATTTTCTTAAGCATTTAAATATATTGGGGAGTTTAATGAGAGCTTATGATTGTTGTTCATGATATTTTTAGATTTGAATCAAATTGTATAAATGGAAGTTTGTGCTTGTAAGTTTCAAGATTGAGTGTGCATTACAAGGAACATGCACACATCTTCATCCATATCTAAATCCTTTTGATGAGTGCTTTCTAATTAATTTCATATTGACAAGGTGTTTTACTTTTACATGCATGTTCATATTAGTTCAAAAACATTAGTTTACAATCAAGTTAAAGTGGGAGAAAAATATAAGTGTGAAATGTGCATACCTTCTACCTTTCCCCTCCATTCTTTGCTCACATTAACTTGTTTATCTCATATGCAAAGACTATTTCATGTGAAATGTTGGAAAATGACATGATCATTGATTGAATATAACTACACATATGTCAATGAATTGTATCCAATCTTCAATTTTCCTATTATGTATATTAGATTGAATCTACAAACTTGGTTTAAATCCACACCTATAATTTTGAACCTCAAAATATTAAAATTAAATTTATTCATTTGCCCTAGTTGATCAAGGTTTCTAAAGAGCTATTTTTTTTTGGCTTGTGTGAAATACTCAAGTATGTGTGCTATAATGAAGTATACAAGTGCAAACCCTAATTCATCTAGGATAGTCTATTTAGATCTCAATTACACCTAGTATCATCATCATACAAGCATACATCAACACTTGCATTGATAAGAATAGATATTAGGCATTCACACAACTTCTTGAAGTGTCTTCAAACATTTTAAAAGCATTGAATTGGTCTAGGGGTTTGTTTAAGGAAAAAGGAATGGAGAAAGTCACTTCTTACACCTAACCAAATATCTTAGAAAGTAGGTCACAAGTTCAAATCAACCAAAAATGCTCAAATCCATAGGATATGGTTGAATACTATAATTGAAGGGATAAAATTTGCAACTAAAAAAGTTACCGAATATAAAAACAAGAGCTACAAAGCAACAAAGTTCCTGCCTAAATGTGCAAGAATAGTCATGTTTTAATTGTTGTGTCTGCTAGGTTTTAGCAACAGTGTTGATATTATAACAACTTAATAGTAATGTCACAAATATCTCTTCTCATAGTTAAGATATGAGTAAATTTTAACTTCTATCTTGTTGAATAATATAGATAATTTAAAATTATTTTTAAATCATTATTTAAATTTAAAAAAAGAGGTTTTGATCAAGTCATTCAATTTAATATTTAAAATTATTTATTAATATCTCTTCTCATAGTTATGACTATGATGGATCTTTTTCTTTTTGCAGGAGGTTATTTTTTGGTCATACAAAAATAATGAACGAAAATACAAATGAATACCCAAATATCCAAATTGTAGACATAGAAAATAAGAAGACAAACTTAAAGACAATATTGAAACCAAATATTGCTTTGCTAGTGGAAGAAGATAATCTAGATGATTTAGAGGAGGTTCTATTGAGTGAAAGGAATTTAGAAACAATACCTTCAAGCAAAAAAGGGAAAAAGGGAGCTAATTATTTTCTTTTAAATAGGCATTTAATGATGCCTCTTGAAGAAGATTTATTGAGTCCAAATGTAGATGTGGATTGGGACCTGTCTATAGATGCTTCTCAAATTGTAAAAAATAAATGGGGAGAAGGATTTAAAAGTATTGAAAACACTTGGAATAAAATGCAATAGCAAAGAGGCTCTTGTTGCTTTGACATTCAAACATGGTAAAAAATTAACTTTAGTTCCATTAGTTGCCCTATTACATGCCAAAAGGTTGATCATAAACACAGTGATGAAAAGTTCATAATTTGACAAATGCTTGAAATGTTCATATTAGTAAAAGACCAAGAGGTAAAAATAAATAAAAGTAGAGATCCCTAATATGAAGTATTGTTGGATGGCTCTTGTGATGCAAATTCAACCAATCATGTGCCATTAGGAATATGTTATGCCTCTTGCAGGATAAGGTGATTTATTTTTATTTTTGGAGCATGTTGCATGGGAGAATGTAGCTCGGTTGTCTCTAAACAATACTTGCTAAATTGTCCCAAAAATGAGGAAGAGTCTACATATGCCCATTAAATGCTGTGAATTTTAGAAATTAAAGTCTTGTATGCACAATTTGACTGTTAATGTGGTAGGAGTCACTGAATTTGTATGCATAGCTTGACTTCATTTATCAAAAACACAAAACTCTCTCAAGTCTTTTCCTCCATAAAATTTTTCAATGATGCCTCTGTTGAATATGTAAATGGCATGTAATATCAAGCACATGAAATTTTTACAGATACATATTTTTAAGATAAAAACATTTGCTAGAAAAGTGGATAACTGTGTCTACTACTTTCTTACTTATGCTCCACTATTTTGTTGGGAATCCTCTATTAATATTGGATTACATGTTTGGAGTCTTTTCTTATTTTGGCTTTCAAATATCTAGTTCTCAGGGCTATGGAAGTACAAAATATCTGGCACTGTAGTTTCATCTTAGGTCCTAAATACATTTTAGTTCTCCTAATGTTTCTATCATGTCTATTTTCCCATATGGAATTACCTATCCATCACTTTATGCTTCCTAGAGCATTGTTCTTCACAATATTACAATTTTGTGATGCTCTCAAAAGATGGTTTGCATGGATGTTTAAGTCTCAATGGGTCCATCTTCTAATTTTGTAGAGACTTTATTAATTTAAAGTAATATTTTGCTTTCTCAAAAGAAGAGGGAAAAAATAGAAACATCTTTGATACAATTGAATCTTTGAAAAGCTCTATAACTATGCAGATAGCTTGACCAAATTGAGTTCCTTTACATTTCTTATGTCAATGTTTGCATCTATATTTGGGTAAACCTTTAAACCTAACTAGATTATTAGAATTTTTATGAGGCTTTGATACTCAATATTTTTGACAATTATAGTCTACTTTCCTTTCAAATGAATTTTCTAATTCCATTGTTCAAAAAGGATTTTAAAAAGTAATTTGAAGATGAAAACAACTGAAACTAATACTGCTTTAATTTGATAACCAACATTATGATCATTACTCAAGCTCTTGTATGTAATTTTTGAGTGGTTAGACAATTTCTTAGATACAAATTACATTTTTTTGAAGTTAGAATATTTGTTCAAATACTCAATGTTTCCCAAATGAGTCTGCATGTTTCATATATGAAAATGCATATCTTTCCAAAGTTGAGCATAATGGATAGAATTGCCACAATTAATATATTTGTTCAGTTTCGAGTTGGAAAGATAGTTGCTAATCCACAGTGCCATGTGCCTTGTGTATGCTTCCACGATTTGCATGCATTTGACTCATGGTGGGATGTTGGGAAGGTTGTAAAATGCGACGTTACACCTGCCAGCTACATTTTGTTTTAAAGTTTGGAAGGATTTTTTCCAATAGAATCTAAACATTAAAGTTTCTTTTCTTTATAGTTTTCTAAAATAATCTTCTTAAAATACAACGTTTTGCAAAAGCAAGCCAACCATGGGATTTTCTAGTTGGATTTCCTATGACTTAACAAGCTAATAGTTACTTTTTGTCTGTGGATGATCAATTTCACAAAATGAACCTACAAATGTCATGTACATCTTACAGTTTTTTGAGTATGCAACCCTAAATAATTACAAAGAAGTTGCAATACTATATAACAAGTCTCAGAATAAAGGATTTTAGATACATAAATTTGAAGTTAAAAGTGAATCTTTTGTCAAAATTTGTCAACAAAACAATCTCCATGGGAAACCTACTTGTAAAAACTCAAATAAGAAGCAATTAGAAAAGAAATATAAAGAAATAGTTCTGATTACAAAAGACAAAACAAATTTGTACTGTGAATGTACAACACAAGTTAAACAATAAAATTATTATAGATACTGTCACCTCCCATGTTGGTGTCTTTGAAAATGGAATGACAATCAATTTTGTAATTCTGTGAGGATTTTTCATAGCAACTCGAATATTTGTATGTGTATGCATGTGGAGAGAATATTGTCAAGTAATGGCAATTAGTTACTTATCAAGTGGAGTCTTATCTTATCGATTTGCAAATTTATTTGCTTCTTCATCAAGTAAATTTATTTCTATTTATTTCCCTTTTCGTCCCCTTAAAACTTTGTCATTGGGGTTTTTACAAACCAACAAAAAATGTGTATAGTTGAGGGTAGTTAATCTATTCATGGAAAAAAAAATTTCCTCAAAAAATGTTGGTTCTCTTAATATATTAAATTTTATATATTATATTGTATATATATTTTAATTTGTTATAGGTTTTTTTAAGTAAAAGAGGGGTAAAAATTTATTCAAACCAAAAAGAGTAGTACACAGCAAGGGAATTACACATCCCTATCAATCTCCACTAATTGGTCCAACTTTTTAGACAAATCCGGGGATAATTGACCCCTATCCACAATATTCCAATCATGCAAATAATCAGAAGCCCATTTAGCAAGACAATCTGCAACCCCATTCCATTCACGTAGAATATGACAGAAAGAAACATAATCTAAGGAAGCACACAGATTAAGAATTTGTTTTATAATAATAGCCAACTACCAACTAACACCCTCTAATTGTTTCCTCTTCAGCAAATTTACCACCACCTGAGAACCTGATTCACAAATGATCCATCTCCATCTAAGAGCACATCCACGCTCCATGGCACACAAAATGGCAAGAGCCTCCATAACATTGTTAGTATACCAACCCTTATAAACAAAAAAGATAAACTCAACAGTCCCCGAACTAGTGCACCCAACACCTCCAATACCAACATGGCTAGTATTTCCATGAGAAGAGTCATTTGTGTTGATTTTCAACACACCATGAGGGGGAGGACTCCAATGCCCCTCCTTATTTATCTTTTGAAGGGGATGATGACATATATTTCTCTTGACTTAACTAGCACTCTGATTAGCCCCCCTCTAAAGAGGAAGATTGAGACAAGTACAAAAGGAAACCTCTCTAGGATCCAAACCCTCAGCCAAGTCACACTTAGCCGCAGTAGTTTCACCCATCGAATGAAGAATCCTCCACCACAAATGTTGAACAACTAGCTTCATATCTTGAAAAATCTTGCAATTCCTCTCCAACGAAATATGCCAGATAATAAAGGTGGGTCCCAGAGTCCAAGAAAATTGAAGAAAAGAAGTCTTAACAGAGGCCTTCCCCCTTCGAGAAAAGAACTCCACCAGAAAAGAGACATGCCAACAATCTTGGTTCCACACATCGCACCAAAGATGCCAAAGCCTCCTAGAAAATGAGCACTGGAAGAAGAGATGAGAGACATTCTCCTCACTTTTACCACACAAAACACACATCGAGGGACCTTGAAAGCTCTCTTACACAAGTTATCCCAAGTAAGACATCAGTTCTGGACCACCAGCCACAAAAAAAATTGTACTTGGGCCACAAAAATTTATTCCACACCTCCTTCCACCAAGGAACCTCAATGTCCCTAAACACTTTCCTAAGCAACTTTCCATAACCTGCTGAAACAAAATATTTTACAAATCAATCATTGTTATTCCAACCCAGAACATCATGTCTCACCATGGAATTGCATTCTCGTGATGCCAGAATCCAAGCCAACTCTTGCCTATCCTCCTCTAACCCTCCTAGCGACCAATTCGAGGAGTGCTTCCACCTAAGACTAGCAACCAATCCAATATTCCAAATAGACTTGTAATGCTTAACCGTATTCCACCCAACATAAGTAAAAAGATCACAAAGAGACTGGAGGAGAGGGTTAAACTGAAAGAATGGGAGGGCGATCGTCCCAAGAATCCCACCAAAAAAGGGTTTGAGAACTCGAATGACTTATCGAAAAAATTCCTTGCTTAACCAACTAAGCCCTCGATTTAAGGGTATTCCAAATCATAGATCCCCTTCCTTCTAAAGGGTAATGGGGAACATCAATAGTGTTAACATCCTTAAGATACTTTTGGGTAAGAATACGAGCCCAAAGCTGATGCTAACTAGTACACCAACACCAATATAACTTGGCTATAAGAGCTTTCCCATTCAAAACAACAGAATGCGATCCAAGGCCCCCTGCTTTTTGTGGCCTGCACATCGTATCCCACTTAACAAGACTCCACTTGGTCAACTGCAAGTTACCGTTCCCAAGAAATTGTTGTGATAGAGCATCAAATTCCCTCAAGAAATATGAAGGAGCCACTTGAACAAAACCCCTGTAAATAGGAAGAGCTTGGATAACAAACTTAGAAAGCCAATGATGAGTCCAATGATTGACTTTACTGCACAACTTATCAAGCAAATTTTTCCAAGAAGACCTAGGCTACCTACCAACAACAAGAGGTATTTCCAAATAGACAAAGGGAAGGGACCCAATTTGAAACCTCAAAATATCAACAATCTATCATTGAATAGCTTAAGGAGTATTGAAAAGGAAGATCTAGAAGACTTGTGCTCATTGATTTTGTGACCCGAAGCAACAAGGTAAATATCCAAAGCCTGCCTACAAGAACTAGCCTCCTGAAGATGAGCCCTCCCCATAAGAGAAGTGTCATCCACAAACTGAAGATGAGAGAGTTGTAGAAGCCCATTTCCCTAGCACCAACCTTGAATCTTGCCTAGGAAACCCATGACTTCAGAAATATGCCCAAACCCTCATCCATAATAATAAACGGATATGGGGAGAGAGGATCTCCTTGAAGAAGGCCCCTGGAAGCTGCAAAAATCTTAGAAGGTTCCCCGTTCATAAGAATAGAAAAAGAGGAAGAGGTAACACATCTCATAACCCATCTGACCCAATCTTGACTAAAACCAAAGGCTAAGAGAATTCTCTACAAAAAGTGCCACTTAACTCTATCATAAGCTTTGGCCATATCCAACTTGATGAACATAGACTTCTCCATGGAAGTCACCATAGAG
The DNA here is from genome assembly GCA_007258455.2 of Sequoia sempervirens. Classification (NCBI taxonomy): domain Eukaryota; kingdom Viridiplantae; phylum Streptophyta; class Pinopsida; order Cupressales; family Cupressaceae; genus Sequoia; species Sequoia sempervirens. The sequence goes on along the minus strand of VDFB02368598.1, from coordinate 74,191 downwards.
TGGATGATCTCAGAAGTAATCACCACCTTGCCCAGGATCTTTCTACCACCAACAAAACCTCCTTGCTCCTCTAAGATAATAGAAGGAAGACAAACTTTAAACCTCACAGTGATCAATTTCATAATAATTTTATACACCACATTACAGAGGGAAATAGGTCCAAAGAATTCAAGTTGATCAACACCTTCCTTTTTAGGAATAAGAGCTAAAAAAGTAGAGTTTAAAGGCCAAAGCATCTGCTTATTGCGAAGAGATTCCCAAACAACCTCCAACAAATCCAAATTTATAATATCCCAGAATTCTTGAAAAAATTCAACATGAAAACCATCTAGACTAGGGGCTTTACCTTTATTCATCCCAAAAACGACCTCTTCCAATTCCTACAAAGAAATCAGACAAAGGAGGTAATCATTCATCTTCTTGGAGATCAAGGAAGGGACACAAGCAAGGATCAAATTCTCCTCATCTTTAGCAAGGGGTGAATCCTAAAAAAAAAGAGCAAAATAAAACTATCTAGCCTCATGCATATTAACCAGAGAGGAAATACAACTTCTATTATGACGGGCCTATACAGAATGATGGAAAAAAGTAGTATTCATATCCCCTTCCTAAAGCCAGTCAGTCTGAGCCTTCTACTTCTAGAAATTATCCTCCCGAAGCTTCCATTCTAATGGAACCTACAAATTTTTGTTCTATTTTCAAACTTTTCCTGTATCTAGCTTCTTGGATTGATAATTGAGGGTTTAGGGTTCTACTTGTCATGAGAATTTGTAAAGTTCTATTTCACTGTTGACTCCCTATTACCCATTACCGAACATCTTAAAATGTCTTATGTCATTCAACTTCGTCTGATCACTGGTCCCTCGAAGCCTAGGTCTAAGTTCATTTAATTTTATAAGATTGAGTTGAAGGTTTTTTCTAGCCTTTGCGTCCTTTATCTTATAACTTAAGATTCTCATGCCCTTTTCAAGCATATTACCCTAGGAAGGTCCCCTCCTTTAAAACAACTTGTAGGCACGTGCATAAATATTTTCACTTAAGTTCCATCGACCATCTTGTTTTCTCGCTCATCGCTATTTTCATCTAAGGTTTATGATCTAAATTGGAAACAAGTGATGAGCGGTACCTAATTTTCTCACTCCTCACGAATGGTTGTTTGAATGATCAAAGTAAGCACGCAATGAGCAATGAATTTATGATTTTATGTTCTTATCCTCATCGTGGATGATTGTAAGAGGAAATTTTTCCAATTAGCGATGAGGTGAAGTCTCCTTTATATCACGTATCGCGAATACATTCCAAGTACTAAGTCCTACAATGGAAATACGTGATATACATTGGCAATATGAAGATCTCTCATCGCTAATATCTTGCAAACTGTATGAGGAGAATTAACGATGAGCGATGGCCTGATGTTTATGTATCTTCTTGCTCATCACCAATTCTTTCCAATGTCTAATTTCCAAAAGGGCGATGAGTGATGGAGCTGTATGGTTAAAATTTCCTTTCGCTAATATGAAAAGATATTTTGTGCAATGTCCTTTGTGATGTTGATTTTCATGCAAGTTTATGTGTCTCAATCTGGTCTCTTCACATTCTCTCTCGTCACTAATAGGAGCCAAGGTACATGTTTTGGATTGGCGATGCACAATCGGTGATGGGCGACAACTATGCATAAAAGAGCAACATGACAGAACCTCGAGGATATCGTATATTGCATAAAGGAAAGTTGCGAGGCAAGTTGGCACCCGTTGATTTAGTTTCAATGAGAATTGATCGACGGTTAGGGTTTAAACATGAACGAATAATTGTTAGCTCACTCGCGTGAACTTACCATCAAACATTAATGGTGGCAAGGTTGTTTCTTGGATGTGAAAGGAGGAGAATACTTGGTTGATCATGTACTGTGACTCACTCACAAGCAGAGAGATTACCAGAAGTAGTAGTTGTACGAGAGCACTCTAAGAATTGTAATTACCAGGTGTGTCAAAGCATTCACCTGGGTAAGCAAAGCTAATATCTCCTTCTAGCTATAGTATGAGATGACAAAACCTTGGAGAATTGAGGGAAAATGGGGAGAAGTATTTGCTTGTTTATTGTCAGTACCTTCAATTTTGTGATAATTACTAAATATTGGGGAAATTTTTCTATTCATTGAGTAGTGTTATGTGTTCCTGTACTTCTAAAGGGTTTTTTTTTTATAGATTGTAATACTCTAGAAACCCTAGTTCTCCTACATTGTGAACATGAGTGACCCGGAGCCCAGTGAATCAAGTGTTAGGCTAGAGAGGAAACCCAAGCAAAAAAGAGTAAAATGACTCAAGACACAGGATTCCCCAACTGAGGCTAAGCCCACACCATTGACAATATCCAACCCTTCACCAAGTACCCTTGCAACATCCACCAGGTCTAGATGTGCTAAGAAGTAAACAAAGAAGTTCATGCAGGAAGCCTCTGCAGGTGTGAAGGAAGGAGGGTCACAAATTGGAAAACGACCTACTGGTCAAGTTTCCATAATAACTAGGTTTATTGATAATGTTGGTGAGATAGGTGAGAAACCTCAACCTCAAAGCGGGTGGTAGATTTTCAAGTATTCCTTTAACAGACAACACTCTAAGAGGTCTGCATGTTATTTATGGGGTCCGAACCTTGGAAAATTGGTGGTCCCGAATGTATTTGTGGAAGTGGACCTAATGATGGAACTAGCTAGGCATTATAACCCTGGTGACAAAACAATTTAGAGTGAAGATGGCAATGTGGTTCTAGAGGTAACAAAGGATAAGATGATAGATGTGTTTGGGTTGAATCCCAATTATACTGTGAAGTTCAAGTGTGTTGATTTATATGTTGAATATCAAAGGAACAAGTTTGCATATAAAGAGAAACACCTAGTTCAACATAGAAAGAGTAAGGAGAATTCATTATTAAAGATATTGAGCCTTTTGAGTGTGAGGAGTTTAGAGATTACTTCAAAAACACTTACTACTACTTAAATTGGGTGTTGGCTTGAGATTTTGAGATAAGAATAGCTCTTGATCTACTGGTGATGGTAACTAATATATAAAATCATAATTGAAACACTGGTTTTGATTATGCCAACTACGTTGTTGAATGGATGCATGAAGATTTCTTAAACTTGAGAAAGGGTGTGCTTCCTTCGTATTTTCCCCATTATTCTATTTTAATACATGTGCTCTTGTGGGAAGGTGATTTTGAATGGAAAAATAAATTAGATTTGAGAATGGTGGATAGTGCAAACAATGTTTTACCAGTACAAATGTTGACATACATTTGGGATCAAGACTGTTCTAACTCAAATTATGTCATGTTTGCTAATATTGTAAGATATGGTATATTGAAATCACTTGGTGTAGCACATGTTCATAGGCTTTCTCCTAAAATCAGAAGCCTCATGTACCCAAGAGATGAACCAAACTCCAAAGCAACACATAATTGGGCGGATTGGTTTCTTCATTCTGAGTACACATTGATTAGAGCCTACGGGGCTAAAGTAGCACCTCATTGTTTACCTCTTTGTGTCTCAGATATATTGGCTTTTATGGAAATTATGTGGCAAATTGATGTCATGGATTATGAAATGTTCAGGAAGCCTAGGAAAGGTACTGTGGCACATCCTCAATGTACTTTTGCTTATTTCAAGGTCACTTCCCATGAGGCATATGAAAGGTTAGGCATCATGGTAAATAATCTTAGGGTGCCTATTGAGGAGATTAGAGAATTTGATCTGGAAGGATTTGTGGCAAGAAGGAGAAAAAAAAGAATTTAGGGGTCATTCATCATAAATTTTTATACAAAGATGATGTCCTAAGAAACCTAAAGTGATGAAGCTATCATGAAAAGAAAGAGGGAATGGACAATTATCATGAACATTGAAGAAAAGGCTATAAACATGAATGATTTTTATGAGAGTCCATACAATGAAATTGAGAACCCTCTTGAGAGAGCTTTCATTATGTTAAGAGATTATTAGTGTGGAAAATTTAAGGTAAAAGTAAAAGAATTTGCTAATAAAGCACAAGTTATCTTAGAACAACAACAACAACAACATGCTATGGAGATTCCAAAGCATCTTGCAGATGTTCAAGAGGTCGGGGAGGAACAAAGTGCAAAACATATACTAGGAAATGAAGAGATTGAGTAGAAATTCCCTCGTCCTCATAAAGAGGAGGCTCATAGTTCAGATATTCCTCCTGACAGGATTGTAACACTGTAGTATGATAAGGACATGGATGATGACCCCATGATCAAGGAATGTGATGAGTTCCTTGCAAATGATAAATTTGGCAGTCAAAAGAGTTTCAAGAGTTTATGATTCAACAATGGAGTAAGGATATAAAGGAAAGGATTGAATTGGACCAAGCTAATGCTAATCTTTCTCATCAAGAAGAGGCTGAGAAAGCAGAGGAGGAAAAGATTAAGGTTGAAATTGTTGTCATTACTCCCATTGAGGCTAGAAAAATTATTATAGAAAGTGGAATTATATTATTACTTGGATGTCCTATCATTGCTGCCATATCATATGATGCAGTGAGAAGAGATCCTTAGGCATCAATATCTGAGGAGCAATTTGAAGACAACGTATTTGGATCAGGATACATTCCAAAGTTGCATACTCTTGCAATATGGTCTATGGCACCTAATACTGGTAAACATGAAGTTGCTAGGCTTGTTTAGGAAGTTATTGGTTCTTTAGTGGTTAAAAGGGCTACTGATATAACTCCTATCCAAGCAGTTGAATTAATTTCTCATGTTGCAATGCTTAGTGTAGATACTGCACAAATTTCCCATAAGAGATATGACTCTATGGTTAAGGAGCACAACAAGGCCTTATAATAATTAAATAAGATGAGAGCCACTATTTAGGCTACTCAAAAAGCAATAACTCTGTCGTCTTCTTCTTCAACTGATTGGGCTACATAGGATAAGGAAACCTTAATTTTGAAATTTAAGGATTTAAGTGATCAATTGAGTGTTGAAAAGGAGAACGTAAAAAAGGCAAGGCTTGATACTATTAGGGTGGCTAACGAAATATTTGAGGATGTTTTAAAGCATAGAGTGACTAAGTTGGTCTACAAGGCTAATGATGTTTGGGCTACCTTCAAAAATATTCATGAGGCAAATACTAGGTATTAGCAGGTATAAGAGGCCTACAACAGTAAATGGAATAGTTGGATTACTAGAGTAAGTGCTTTGAAGGAGATGATGCCCAAGATGAATAAGGATCCCAAGGCACCAACCAATATTCTTAGACTTTTGCAAATCATTGAATCAATTAATGAGGTAACCACTTTTCATGGGAGGCTAGGTGTACAACTCCAAAATAAGATCAAGATATTCAAGGAAATGGAGGAATGAGGTATGCCTAAAATATTGAGCCCAAAAGGTGATTTGTTGCCATTTGATGCCTAGAAGAAAGAATTGGGAGACATGCTGGGATCATCCATGATGTAGTTGACTGTCATTGACTACATCTTGTTTAATGCAAATATTGATGCATTGGGAGAAATTGACACCAAGATGGATACCTTTGTCAAAGAGGCCAAGATCTTAATTAATGCTAGATATTCTAATTACATTGATAGAGTACAAAGCTTATTAGATGTAAAGTGGCCTATTGAGGATGAATATAATACTTGGTTGGAGAAATACACAGAATAAATAATCGATAGGAAGAGAACAATGCATAGCTTGAACATAGTGCAGATTAGGCTTTTGATAAGGCATGGTAAAATATTGTTCTCTCCTCAATAATGAAATGGTTAGCATGTGGTGCTAGTATGAGTTCTGAAAATTTGACTTTTATTTGCTTTCTTTGTCTTGCTTTGCAAGTTTATTTGTTTGGTCTTACCATGGTTGGCATTGTTTTGGGTGCATGGGGAGTACATTGGAGCTGTTGTAACAAACTAATGATGATTTTGAGGTGGGACCTGTTCTCCACAAGCAAGTCGAGGATAATTTTGCCTCATGCTTATTTTCTCCACAAAATAACTCAAGTGTAACTGAAAATAGAATATTGTTGCAGTGGTCCAATGGAATTTTGACATGTGTACTTCCTGGCCTGAGGCTTGTTTTTCTCTTTCGTTCATATAAGAAAGAATTCATGGCCAGAATCAGTAGGGAGCTGAAAATCTGGGTTTACACTGTGGAATTGAAGAAGAAGCATATAACATGTTTTTTTTGAGCCTTAAGTTTTAAGCTCAAAAGTTTATTATTGCATATGTAGTTTTTATGACATTAATAGCAAACTGCAATATAGAGTGTTATTTATTTCATGGTTATTGTCTCTCCTTGTGTATGTTTTATGAGTTATGAATAAAAGAAATCAAGGATTCTTTTGTTTATCTTTGTTGTTCTCCAATGGATGTCTAATTTCATACTTGCCTATTGATTCAAGGAATTGATGTAAGTGGTTGGGTGAAGTTGATAACTCATAAGAATCAAATACAAGGATACTTACAATAAGCAGTAATAATTGTGAATGTCGTGGAAATGTTGTAAGGCAATGTTTCTTAAGATTGTAGTTGGTATAGTCTAAATTGTTATCTGGTCACATATTCTGATATTGACTCTGTGCTTAAGATAAAGGCCTTGGCTCATGTTATGTACTTGTGGTTCTATTTAAATTGTGTTTATCCATCAAATGATCATTTTAATTTACAAAATTTCAGTTGGGTACCATTGTAGTTGTTGTATGGTGATGTTCTACCTTCTCATGTTCAAAGTATGAATCATTAACAAATAGGCTGCCAACTTATTTACTGTATTTGGACCTTGAGCAATCTTATGAGGAGTATTTTTCATTTGCAATGTGTTTGATTATAATTGTGTGAAGTGTTCAAGTACACATTGTGGGATCACCCTCTTGGGTTTTATAGAGCCCAAAGAGTAGGAATAGAAGTCTTACAACTTCTATTCATTTGTTGGCCAATCCCTTTAGAAGTATTGACCATTGGAAAAGGAAAAGTACATAGGTACCTTTGAAGACTAGTTTGGTTCTAAAAAAATAACCAACACATTCCTCCATGGCTTTTGCAGCCTGGGCTTCCGCTTGACCTAGAGCATCCGAGAAACCAAAATCCAAAATTTGGCGAGTAATTCCATCAAGGCTTGCTTGGGCATTCATCTTCATAACCTTAAAATTTCCAAAACTCGTTCTATTCCATCTTGCAAGGTGAAATTTAACATAGTGAATTTCTTAAAAAAAGTGTACATAGTTGTACCATAAGTAGGGCCATCATCACGCCACCATTGAGCCATAATATCATGCAAGGAGGGCTCCCAAAGCCACATAAGTTGAAACTTAAAAGGAGGATTCTTGGGAACAGTAAAATGGGAAACTGTCAATTTGATTGGCCAATGATCAAAACCCCTCCAATCAAGAATCTCAGAACTAGTAACCAATCTACCTCCCACCCAAAAATAGGAAACAAGAAATCTATCTAACCTTTTCGAGATCGCTTCCTCTCCACTTCGTCTATTATTCCAAGTGAAAGTACCATTAGAAGGCTTAACATCATTCAAAGCAAGCAAATCCACATTCTCTTGAAAAAGAGTAGCAGTAGGCCCAAGCCGAGGCAACCCGCCTCTTTTCTCCTCCAAGCTCAACACAAAATTAAAATCACCAGCTAAGATCCAAGGAAGATAAGGAACACATGATCTGACATACCTTATATGAGCCCAAAGCCAATTTTTTCCATGAATATCAATTGGGGCATAAACATTAGTAACCAAAATAGTTTCACCTGATTCCAAAGAAGAGGCAACCAAAAAAATAGTAGAAAGACTGGAAATCCACCAAAGGGGAGAAATATTTCTAGGATCCCAAGAAAGAGCCAAACCCCTAGAACTCCCTTGAGAACCAATACAACGACACTGACCAAAATACCAGATATGAGAAGCATACTGAACCATACAATCGAGTGAAAGTTTAGTCTCCTGAACACAAAAAATGTCTAGAGAATGGACATCAACTAGATCATGAATAACCTTTTGACGAGGGGTGCTATTCAACCCCCTTACATTCCATGAGAGAACAATCATGGAGGTGATGGTGAAAAGTGAGCGTCAATGGGTTTAATAGACCCAAATTCCACCAATAACTCTCTAGTATACTTAATCTTCTCCAGATCCTTCTTACAACCACTTTTAGAAGAGTGCTCAGGAAGTCCCTTCATAATTGTGCATTGATGCACCCCCAAGGCTAGGGAAGACCCCTTGCTCTTACCAGAAACTAGCCCTTCCTTTGCCAAATCTGCCAAAACAATATCATCATCATCATCTTGCATATGATCATTCATAGTTGCCAAATGATCCTGCATACCCTGAGATAAATGAATGTCATGAGTAGATCCCTATCCCTGTACCGCATCACAACCCATACCAATAGTAGCAGGAGGCATATCCGACAGGATTCCTTCCTCCAAGATTGAGGTGTTCAACACTTCAAACTGATTAAAGTCCTCATCATTCTTCTTGTCCTTAAATGATGTCTTCTGACCACAACCCTTAGCTTGCTTAACCAACACAAAGCCATCTTTATCTAGTTCTCCCTCCATCATAGAAGTTTTCCCTTTATCCTCCCTAACAACTCTTAGAGTTGAAGATGAAGGAGAGGAATTAGGAGGAGCCCTCTTAATCCTAGGGAATTATTTCTGAAGATGTCCATACTCATGACAAATTCGACAATGAAAAGGAAGGGACTCATAGTCAAGTTGCTAAATCTAGGATAAAGAACCAAGAAATTTTTTTAGAGAATCCGACAAGGGATTATTCAAATCAACCTCCACACAAATCCGAGCAAAAGAAATAACCTTTCTTTCAAGGGTTTGTTGAGCAACAACAATAGGCTTACCAAGAAGAGCCACAATCCTTTGTAAAATATCCTCTCTCCAAAACTCTAGGGGAAGCCTCGACAGATGGACCCAAACAGGAACCCTCGATGGAAGTACTTCAGCTGTGTTAAAACCCATATGCCAAGATTTTATAAACAATCCAACATGATTATAAAAATAGGGTCCTCCCTCAAAAACTCAATTCCTATCAGCCATATTGAAAAAAACAACCACAAAATAACTGTTTGCAGCCACCATTAGCTCCATGTCACCCTCAACATACCATGTCCTCCTAATCCAAGCATCCAAAGCCAACAGAGGAATACAAATCCCAAGAAATTTACAAATTAAAGCATGTCTACTCTAATAAGAAACATCATCAGACACATATTCTGGAGAAAGAACCAACACCGGACAGTCCTGACTCTTAGGCAAATAGCCATTCACTTTCTTTAGTTTAGGGCCTTCCCCCACATAAAATGACTCGGACTGCTGAGCATTCAACCCCGAAGAAGATCCAAAGTGAAACCCACCATGATTATCCATCACCAAATTACACGAGACCGACTGCTCCACCATAAAACCAAATAGAAGAAACCCCCAGAGAGCAAGAAGAACCGAATCCCACACTCAAAGTAGCAAGAACCGATTCCTCCCCCTTCCCCCTCCCCCAATAAGAAACCCACCCCCAACACAAAAATGACCTCCAACACCTGATTACGCCAACAAACAAAGCATGCACGGTAGAAAAATTACATGCAGGCCATGGCCAGCCCATGGCCGTGGGCCTGCACAACTCTCTCCCACGCTACGTTCATTCTCCTTGTCGCATAGTTTTCGTAAAGTTTTTCATATATCAGATAAATAATTTTTTTACTATATTTACATATATAATAAGTAAATGAATGCTTAGAATGAACAATAAAGTATAAAATAATAATTAATTGTGGGAGAATAGAAAAATAACCTTTGAAGAGTTAAAAAATTCCTTAATTTTTTTTTTTATTATGATCTTTGTGGTGGAAAAGTGCTTTGAAAAATGTCCAACAAAAAGTTTATACTCAATTTTTTGAATTTGTAATAATTAAAAATTAACAATTTTAACTTTAACTTTCAAACATTAAAAATGTTGTGAAAATAAACAAATTGAAAAATTAGTTAAATAATTTTTTGATTATGGTTTTGTGGTGGAAAAATGCCTTGAAAAACTTCAGATAAAAAGTTTATGGTTAGCATTCCTGAAAATCCGCCCTTATTGCTCAAATTTTTTTAGCGAATAAAATTGAGGAAAAATAGTTTTCGAAATTTGAAAAGTTAAAAATCGTGCATTTAGCTTTTAAGAAAATTAAAATATAATGTATGAAAAAAATTTAATTTTACAAAAAACTAAAAGAGGGGTAAAAATTTATTCAATCCAAAAAAAGAACAATACAAAGCAGAGCATTACACATCCCTATCAGTCGACTAATTGATCCAACTTTTGAGACAAATCTGGGGGTAATTGACCCCTTTCCACAATGTTCCAATCATGCAGATGATAAAAAGCCCATTTTTTATCAGCTACAAGCAAAATATTTAATCACTAGTTAAGATCCATGCCTTGTCTATAGTTCTATGGTAGGAACTAAAAAGTTAAAATTTTATAATTTCACAATTCATCCACAAATATTATAATTAAACACTAAAACAAACATCAAACATTATTTATGATATAATTTTCTCCTTCAAATCCTAAAACTAAATATCATAATTCCCACTTATGAATTCCACCACTTATTCATGTTTACAATATAATATCATTGTGTCAATTCAATTTTGGATTAAAAGTAAGATAAAATCGTAAATATCCATTTCTTTACCTCTATAGATAGACATCATCACAATGAGTTTATCTCTGTGAAGGAGGCAACGTATATTATGGGTTTTATCTACATGGAGAGGCCAAAGGTGCAAATGTTATGGAGGATAACGAGTAACTTATGCTGGTAAAAGAATATATTTAAAGCATTTATGTTTGTACTTAATTCGATGGAATATGGATTTTATTTAATATACTTTATTTTCGACAAAATCCTGAATACATATTTTCTTTTTCAAAACTGCATCGACTTTCTCTTTCACTGTTCTTACTTTGAATATATACAAACATAGAAGAGTATAGCTACCATGGAAGAATCTCTAGTCTGTTCCATGCCCTAATACAATCTCAAGACCAGATGCATTGGCTTGCTAATTCCTACCATGAGTATATCAAGTCCAAAAATCCCCAAAGGCAACAGACCCAATTTGAAAGTATGCATGTTCAACCGTTTTGACATAAATATATAATAAATTTGGTGACCAAATTACGTTTCTATCAAAGAGCTATGGCATTATACAGTAAAATAGCTATGCAAATCAGCCCTATAAGTAGATACTGCCATTGTGCAGGGCAACCAGCTCATGAACTCCACAGAAGACTTAACCTCTTCAGTTTCCATCTCCTCAGCATGTTCTTTGATATATTTAAGGTAATTGGAGGCTCCAGGAAATCCCATGCAATCTGCCACAATGCCTGTTCCTTTGCCAAGCATACTCCTCTCCTTGAGCATCAGGAAGTCTGGTAAATAGCAGTGCTTGAAGTGGTCTAGAAAAATGAAATCAAAATGAGTGGCTCCCATTTCGTCCAAGATCTCCCCCAGTTCATCACAAACATCAGTCAATGTCCCTTCCAATACTTCCACCTTGGAGGACAGTCCTGCAATTGAAAATCAACACAGCATAAATGATAAATCCAATTAGGAAACTAATTCAATGCCAAATGAAATCTCTAGGATCTGAGAGGTATCAGATTCTCTAGGATCTGAGAGGTATCAGTCAGATTGTGATAGTGGATAGTCATAAACATATTTGTCCTTACAACAATTGTAAAGTTCTACAATGAGATATAGGTTGCAGGGGTTTGACGGTATTTGATATTAATGATGACAGATTTCCACAATCCATGAAAATTATTACTGAATGTTTCTGGGTTGTGTTAATATTTTTGCATCAACATTTTTGATCACACTCCGTAATCCATCATCAGAATGAAATTAGATAATATTTTGGAATTAGTTGAGTATTTAATAAATACTTAACTAACCCTAAAATATTATCTTTCCATGCAAGCCTGATGCTATCCTCTTCTTCCCAGGTATAATAAAATAATTTACATTCCTTACAAACCAAATTCTTAAAAATAAAATATGTTAGCTGATATTAGAGACACTCTTACCTGCATGATCTATTATTGCTCTGGCAACCTCACTGTTAAGTGCATTCATTTCTACAGAAACCAGCTTGCTACCTGGTTTTGTCATCTTCAAAGCAATTTTAATGGCTGAATAGCCACAGTATGTTCCAAGCTCTAAGGCCAATCTGGGGTCAAACCTTTGGACTGCAGATTCAAGAATGGAGCCCTTCTCCTTGCCTACATTCATCATCCAGGTATGATGAGTGTAATCATCAATGGCAGATAGCACAGATTCTGCATTTCCATTCTCTGCATTTTGCTGTACATGGTTTAGAAGAGCTATCTCTCTGCCATCAGATGACTGGCCTGACAACTTTGCCTTTTTGTCGCTGATGAATGTTAAATATGACCAGACCTTTGTCACAGAGGTCTTAGCTCCTTCAACATACTTCTCCATTGAAACAATGAGAGGTGAGTAGGAAGCCCAAAATATATTATATCAATCAAAGATCTATGGTCTTCACAGTTGGTTGGTAGTCTGTAAAATATTTCTATGCTAGATATATAGTGGTAGTGTAATAAGCTCTTGGAATACAGGTAGTTTATTAGAAAGAGGGAAACTTGGATACTTCAATAAAAGAATCAGTTCCCTCTTGAGACGAAGTTATGCTTTGTCTAATGTGCCTTCACCTGTCTTTCCTGCACTTTGTTTCAATAATTTTAAAAAGGGAATAAATTCCCTCTGGAAACTATGTTAAAACCCCTTTTAACCCTTCAGTTTAGAATATTTCCAGTGCATTGTGGTAACACTGCTTTTCCATGAGTTGTAACCTATCCTATTCAAATGAATTTCACACAAGACTATTTGTAGACCACAGAGAAAACCCAGCGAGATGTAACTGAAGATTCTGTGACTTTGACATTGTTCTTGGTCCCTAATGAAAAAGTAAAGTACTTTTGTCAATTTGTTCCTTAATGGAATATATACACTACCCAAAGCCAGGCATTGTGTTAACTGGACTTAATGTTGGAAGGTTCTATATATACATTCCCTCCATTACAAAAGCATGGAAACACTGCAAGATAAGAATCAATCTTTCTTCATCCGAGTAAGCTTTATTCACAGTAATTTCAAGGGAAAGCAATGTGGATATTATTCTTTCTTAGGCAGAGTAAAGCCTTCCATTATTCGTTATCTCCTCCTCTGACCCAAACATTGGGGTTGGCTTAAGCCATCTCCCTGTCTTACAACTCCTTCCTAATTAACTCTCACTTTGTAGATGACAGCCTCATATTGCTTCATATATAGCATTGAAGAAGTTTCCTTGTTAGATCTCTACTTTGCTTCCTCGGGATCCAAAATTTCCATGCATAAAATAGAATTCTTCATGAGTGGGACATCCATCCTCGTTCATTGATTCTAGTAGAGTGGTTCAACAAATTAAGCTTTAATTTGGGAATTTCAATAGCTAATATGTGGACATAGAATATAAGCAGGTTCAAATACTTTGTCAATAGTTCATCTTTTTAGATAATAAAATATTCGCTATCATTTAACTATACAATTAAGGATAGGAAGTCAAATGAATAGTGATTATTTTCTTATCACAAAGTTAATCATTCTATATCAATTCAAGAAGTTTCCACCTAAGGCTCTCATAAATATGAGAAAGATTCAACATCAATTTTTTAGAACAATTGAAAATTATACAAGACCACTTAAATAAATACAAATCAATATAAATCAGATTATACTCCTCATTTGATATTACAAAGACTATGTTTTCAACTCCCTCACACACTAAGCAAGACAATGTACATCCACAAGAGTAAAAATATGACACTACCCCCCTAAAGAACTAGAGTTTCAACAATGATTCAACTCCAAAACCTACATTCAACTAACTTACACTACACTGAAATCTCATAATCTTTTACAATAATAGATGGATAATACATATACTGAGATCTAGATAGTGACATACACCATCCATATCTAATTTTGGAAAATTTTGATAGAATTTTTCCTTTATAAAACCAAGGCTTTCAACCTAGAAAACTAGCTTATATTGACACAACCTTTAAAACCATAACACACACGAATGTTAAAACCTTATGGAATCCAATCTCAAGCTTTCAAAACTTGCAAACAACACTGAATATTCCCCTTTGTCTTTAACCTAAAAGGAGAACCATGGAAAGTTGTTTATCTACGTCTCAAAATTGTATTTTATCATATCCCAACAAAATAGGGCACCAAATCAAGATATGGGTCCTTCATGGTCAATATTATAAATCCGTAAGAAATAATTACTCCAAACATGACATTGGTAACTTATATTGAGTGACAATACAATAATGTGCCCAAATTTTTAGTATTTTTTTCTTATTTTTAGACTACAGGAATCAGAATTAGGTATGATGTTGGAGCGACATGCCCTCTGGTACCACAGGGATGGCGGGGAGACTAGACCTTGTGACCTCTTGCCTACAACAGGATGCTTTAGCCAATCAAGCTAGTAACACCACTTCGACCAATTCTTTAGCATTATTGGACTACAAAAATCAATATTTTTTTACATTCAATACATTCTTCAATTATAACAAACACATCGTAAGGATGATATAAACTAATGATTTGTGGTATTCTATACATAAATTCAACTTTTAATCTTTTTTTTTTTTAACCTAAAAAAATATTTCTAACATATTTGATTATGTTTTAATTTTATATTTCTACTAATTTTTATTGAGTAAAAAATTACCATAGCACATAAATTGAACTAAAAATAATATCCTTCTATGCTTTCTTAGACATAGATCATTAAGTCCAATACCTAGTATGTATGTATTTTTTGATATTTTTGTTATTGATTTTTTTTTTTTGGCAATAATAAAAATTCTAGACTTATATACTAACTATTTATATTTGTGTACATTTTCATATCAATATTTTGTATTAAAGCAAGGACATCAATGTGGAGTGTCATTGATTTTTTTGAAATTTTTTAAACATAGTTTGTTATTTTTGCTACTATCTCAACAATGTTATTGTTTTTTTGTAATGGACCTATGCTGATTATTAAATTTTTTTAAAAAGATATGTTATAACTTCCATAAATTTAATGGATATGTGTAAAAACTTTGACTCTAAAAATGTGAGGTGAATTGACATTTTATGTCAACATGTAGATAAGAGTGTAGGAGACTTCATAGGAGGCTCAACAATGGGGCTTTGATTTAAGCATAGGGTGGTTAGTGTTAGAAAATGTGTCTCAACATTGTTCCTAATTTTAAGAATACAATAAATTTAGGCTATGTAATAGAAAAAATCAATTTTTAGGCTATGGAGGTCATTTTATGCCCCCAAAAAAATTCCAAGATGTTTGGCATCAATTTCATAGA
The DNA here is from genome assembly GCA_007258455.2 of Sequoia sempervirens. Lineage (NCBI taxonomy): Eukaryota > Viridiplantae > Streptophyta > Pinopsida > Cupressales > Cupressaceae > Sequoia > Sequoia sempervirens. The sequence goes on along the minus strand of VDFB02368598.1, from coordinate 58,720 downwards.
TTCCTAGGACATAGATCTTCATTAAAATTTAGAAAAAATGAACCCAATCATCTTCCCCAATTAAAATTTATGGCTTTAGAGGTTAGGACTCCTACAATGGTGTTATGAATAGGACACAAAGTAATATACAATAAAAGGAATGCAAAAATAAAATATAAAATTAACACAAAACATAGAGACACAAATATATGTGGTTAACCTAATATGGGCTACATTCATGGAGAAATAGCTAGTTCTTCCTTTAGGGGAAAGGACCCAATAGTTGTGCACCCTAACTTTGTGCTTCTAATTATCCTATGTGGAAATTTCAAATCATTCCCAATTTTTTACAGCAACTTACTTGGCAAGTCCCCTTCTTATAACTTTCATTTCAGGGCTGCATCATCAAATATGATGCCACATCATCATGCTTTTTGTTAAGGTGTCCAAAAAGGCTAGAAAAAAAAAGTGAGACCAATACTTGTGCATTCACATCATGGGTAGTTGAGCGTTGATATTGTTAGAATTGGCTATAGACGCCAAGGTCTATGGACCAAATGGAAAGCACAAAAATGAGAGAGAAAAGAATATGACAAGAATAGACTGTATTCAATGTCATTGATATGAGATGATTATGATTATTACAATGAGAGATATCCCTTGGTTATATAACCAAGGTGAGATGCAAGATGTGATAGGATTATGACAAGTGTCTTAATCATATGACATAAGACAACTAATCACACTTACCTAGGTTCACATGTAGTAGTTGTCAAAGGATAAGATAACAACTAATGAAAACTAACATCTTCTAGAAAGATTCCTTCCTATGACCTAAGTAAACTTAACTAAGATGTAAATAAGTCCCCTAGTAATGAATTGACTAGGTACATGACTTTATTTACACCAACACCCCCCCTTAAGTGCAACTTAGGGAGTAGCGAATTATTATGCAAATGACATAAAGATGCAAAGATGGGTCCCGGCTACTAGGCCATGTTAGGTACCCATGTACACACACAATGCAATCAATGCAATCTCTCACAAATGAGGAAAGGGAGAAAACCTCATGGGAAAAACTCCCTCTCAAAAGAGAGATGAAATACAAAATAGAAATGCTCTCAATGAAGAATGAGAAGGTAAAAACCCCATGTGAGGAAAAAAACCCCCACATAAGAGAGAAGTAGAAGAGAGACAAGGCTGCCCCCCCTCAATGTTGAGTCTCCTGCAATGATGGTAGAAGCTCGACATTGAATGCTAAAGATGATCCAATCCAGCCGAACAACATTCCTCCCCTTAGGAAGAAACAAAACCAAGGATGTATGTAGGATATCATGAAGATGGATGATGAATGATGTCTCTGAAGCATGCTCAAGTGTCTCCATGTCGATGCCGAAAGCTGACACACTCCAATCAGGCGTTTTAGGCCACACCGCTGAAGAGGAAAATCCAACATCTAGTAGAGAAGAATGTAGAGCACTATCCAAAGACAAAGATATCCCCTCTAAAGACAAAGAAGCCCCCACCATATGCTGTCCAAAAGTATCCACACTCACGCCAATTTGAGAAGAACGGTCATGTAGAGAATGAACAAGAGGGTAAAGGTGTTCCCTCACAACAACTAAAGAAGGAGCATCTTCATCAAAGAGAAGATGATTGCTATCAATGGTGTCCTCCAAATCTGCAAGATGAGACTCCACGAACAAGTTTGAAATACCTATAAGGAAATCATCCAAAGTAGCCATATCTGGAAGACTATATGTCCTGTTGCACTGAATCACTAGGAGCCAAAACTGTAGTGACACAAGTATCATCAAGTACAACAGTAGGTGGAGGAGATAGAGTGCATGGCTCAAGGACTAGATCTGATGTGAGAATGCCCAAGTTCAAAAAGCCAAATGTCTCCTCAGAATCATAGTTGTGATCAATAGTCGAATGAACAAGGTCATCATCAGAAGCAAACAGTGCAAAGCAATACAACCAAGATGAATGATCAACCACCCCAGTAGCAATGACATCTCTAGTCTCCAAGTCACGAATGATAACAGAATCAAGAGTAAACTCCACAGTTCTCCCATCTCCACCATGTGTAATCTGATAAATGGAAAGTAGATTGTTTGTCAAATGAGGAACACACAAGACATCCTGAAAAGTGTTCTCCCCAATGCTAATAGATCCCTTCCCTGTTACACTCATGTATGTATTGTTTCCATCAAGATAGGAGACAAATAACAAGGCTGAAATGAAGAGAAGATAGTCCTGTGGAAGATGCCATATGATGAGATGCCCTCAATCTAGAAGCCATCTCCTGATCCTGGACTTGAATGAGCACAAAGAGCTTGTCCTTTATATCCTGATATATATGTTTGACCTTTGTCCTTTTTAGACTATTTTGAAGTAGAAGAAGAAGAAGATTCAGACATTCTAGAAGGCAAATCAATCTTATTCTTTTTGAGAAGATTCTTCAACTCACCAATGTCCTTCTTATAACAATAATGTTCTTCATGTCCATCCTTCTTGCAATATGCACAAAAAGGTCTCTCCTTCTTAGATGATTTCTCTTTTGAAGATGAATCTTTATGTTCTTCTATGGAATTTGATGTGGCTTGTGTGTTCTTCTTAGGCTTGTTCTTTGTCTTTTCTTTGCCACTTGAAGACTTCTCATCCTTTGCAACCAAGGCATGTGATTTTGAAGACTTCAAAGTACCCATTTGAATAAGCTTGTCTTGCTCCCTAGTGAGTTGCATAGCAAAATCTTCAAAGGAAGGCATCTTAAACTCATCCCAAAGGCATTCTTTGTAGCATAGAAAGTAGACACAAACATTGAATATTCAGGTCCTAGCTTTGAAAGAACACTTAAGATCAATTGTGCATCTGATTTATCAATTTTACAATTCTTCAATTGTGTTCTTAGTGACTTGAATTTGGTGATGAAGTCTTGTATGTTGTCAAAATTACATGGATTGAGACTAATTAATTCATTCTCCAACAAATGTCCTTGAATTTCATCTGTTTTCCCAAATAATTCTGACAATGTAGTCCACATAGCCATAGGTGTATCCAACTGCTCAATGTGAAACAACAACTCAAGAGAGACATACAAGCACAAATAGCCAATGGCTTCTTCACAACTATTCAACCACTTATTCTTTTTAACTTCATCATTTTGTGGTTCACCATCAAGCCCATGAACTATCCTATACAATCTTTTTACTCTTAGCAATTTGTTCATTTTTTATTTCCATTTAGGATAGTTGTAAGGTGTTAGAAGAGGAATTGTAGATGTCTCCATGATGAAACAAGAACACAAATCAAGAGGAATGCAACCACAACCACAAGAAGAATCTCCCCAAAATTCACTCAATCAAAAGACACCCCCAACAATATATGAGCTTGGCACTTTATGAGTAGTGTGTTTACAATTGCCACTTGCCAAAAACAGCGAAGTCGTCTTGATCTTGGTACATACAAATGCCCAAAATAAGTCACAGAATCAAGTACAATTTTTGACATACAATAAGATCAATCTGATCATACCACTAAGAATTACATAAAAAATAATGCACTTTCAAAAAAAATTGCACTAAAAAATGTTACCGTAGGAGCAAGATATGAGCTCCTGAAGTTCCCAAAATGAGGACGAAGCAGCAACACCTGTGAAGATCTGCAATTTCTAGAAAATCCAGGCACTAAAACCAAAAACTGATTGTACCAGTGCGAAGAGCATGAAATTCTAGCCCAAATCAAAAAAAAATTGCTCGAAAAAGGGAGTCAGAATGAGCAAGATATTAAGCTTCAAAGTTAGACTGCAAGAACTAAAAGCTCATCTGTGAGGGGTAGAAAATTTCAAAGCTGTGCTGACGTTAGCGATGACCTGCTGCTGACGTATGCAATTCATGGGCTGAAATTTGACGGTTGAGTGGCCATCACCTCCAAATACAGCTTAAAATTGACGACCTTATCCCTATCATGGGTCAGCGGAATCTCAGGGGACTGACGGAATATACTTCGAATCTTCGCTTGCCATAATATTGAAAATGTTCACTGGAATTTTGAAGTGCGAGATCTTTTAAAGACTTGCCGCTGGTATTTTTTGAATACTCCTGCTGGAATTTGTATGGTTGCCGGTGTGTGTGGGAGCTGCGGGGGCCTGCATGGGCCACGGGCCGCAGGCCACGTGGGACCTACGTACTCCATGGGTACAGAGTACCCTGCAACGGGTACGCAGAAATTTTTCTGCTTTTTTTTTAATTTTGATTTTTTTTTTAACAACAATTTTTCAATATGATTTTTTAAAACAAACTTTTACAAATAAAATTTGCAATATGCTCGAATTAAATTTTCCAAAAAAAATTTCAAAAAATTTCGGACGAATTTAAAAAAAATATTTTCTGAAAAATCATACCATGCGCCATAATGACGACTTGGGGCCGTACGGCTCCTTGAGCAAATTTTTTTTGCCTCACTGGATGACTTGCTCCAAAATGGATGAATTGACAGTCGATCTTAGGGTTTTTGGCCCTTCTGGACGTGATGGCAGGGTTAGATTTGACTCAAAATGCTCCAAAATTGCAGCTACCTTTTGGATTTGGCAACCACTCTTCAGCTTCAAACCTCTCATAGATTTGGCCTCGTATTCTAATTTGGATGAAACAAAAGGAAAAATCGACTATCTCAAACCTTTTGGACACAATGGTGAGCTCATATTTGCACTAGCAAGTTTGGATATGAACCTGCAACAAAGAGCCACAAACGGAACCTCCTCAGATCTAGGATCTCTCTTCAGAAAAAGACTCTCCAATGACACCCAACCTGGGCTTAAATCTTGAATAAGATTAAAAACTAGAATCTGAAAGAGAGATCTAAGCTACATAAATTGAAATGCAAATGAAAGCAAACCAAGCGATTCTGAGATACATGCAAAAGTTGAGGAGACAAAATTGCATTAAGAGCTCAAAGCAAGAGAATGGCAAAGTAACAACACAATGCATTCGATATATCAAAATACAAGCTAGGTAGCATGTTTATATAGGCAAGAGGGAGGGGTGTAGGTGGCAACACCGACCAATGAGGAGAAACCATCTATCGGACTAAAGATAACAAAGTATCTTCCCAGATAGATAATGGATGCTAACATGCAGGAAGGTGACACCTCATAATCCTCTCACTTAATTAAACATGCTTTATTAACCTAAGCAAGACTAATAAAAGGTGTAGGAAAAACCTAGTAATAAAGGGAAAATAAATATCTTAACTAGGAAATAAAAACCTACACTAACACCCCCCTTAGAAAATTTGATTTGGCACTTTATATTTAGTGTGTTTACAATTACCACCAACAAGAAATATTGAGTGGACTTGATCTCAATGCTATTACAGATCCTCAAAAGGAGCATATGCTGAAAATATAACTTAGGCACAATACCTAATAAAATAAACAACACCACTACAAGCTACACGAAAAAAATTCACTTTCAAAAAAAGAATCACCTCGATCCGAGGTTTTATGCAAAAGTTATGCCTCTGCGAAGTTCCCAAAACGAGGACTACGTAGTGTCACGACTGAGAATCTGTAATTTCTGAAAAATATCTACATCCAAATAAAAAAACAACTGCACTAGTGCATAGAGCACGAAAAAATAGCCAAGATAAATTTTTTTTTGTGAAAAATGGAGTCTGTATGAGCAAGAATGAAGCATTTGAAAACTGTCTTCAAATTTGAAACTGCCAACGGAAAGGGGTACAGCCGAAGCTTTCTGAGTTCAATTCTGCAAAATATATAAGCTGCATGAAAAAAATAAAAGATACTCAGATAGTTTTTTGATGCGGTGAACAAAACCCAGAAGGCGTTTTTATTTATCACTTGCATTGAATGTGGCCACAGTGTAAAAAAATGTCTTCAAGAAGGGAAAAACGACATGCAAAACTTCTAATGTCCGATCTGCATGAACCTTATATGAAAAAGGGGGTTTTTGGGCCTTCCAGAAACAATGAAAATATTCTTTTGGCCTAAAAATACCCCGTTTGAGAGATGCTTCATAAAGTATGAGCTTCAAACCCCCATTTGCAACTTTTTCACACAATCTCCAAATGAGATGAAATGAAAGCAATTTTTGAATTTCTCGAGCCTCCTGGACACGCTGGAACAACTAGAAATGCTGCAATCACCCAGATCTCACAAAAAAATTGCATGCAAAAGATAGGGGTTAATGGGTCTTGTTATATCCTTTATGATTCTCCAGATCGTTATAAAATGCAAGAGAACATACGGGATTGACAAGATCTTACATAACTCAATCTCTCAATCAGGAATCAAATGAACCTAAAACTCTCAAACTATAGCTTTGATACCATGTTAGAATTGGCTATGGACGCCAAGATCTATGGACCAAATGGAAAGCACAAAAAAGAGAGAGAAAAGAATATGACAAGAATAGACTGTATTCAATGCTATTGATATGAGATGATTATGATTATTACAATGAGAGATATCCCTTGGTTATATAGCCAAGGTGAGATGCAAGATGTGATAGGATTATGACAAGTGTCTTAATCATATGACATAAGACAACTAATCACAGTTACCTAGGTTCACATGTAGTAGTTGTCAAAGGATAAGATAACAACTAATGACAGCTAACATCTTCTATAAAGATTCCTTCCTATGACCTAAGTAAACTTAACTAAGATGTAAATAAATCCCCTAGTAATGAACTGACTAGGTACAAGACTTTATTTACACCAACAGATATGGCATCACATGATTGGTTTCTTTTTAGATCAAAGGAATACATTTTGTTTAATTATGGGTAGTCAAGTCACATCTATTTGACATTATATAAACAACTACTATCACAACTATTGGGCATCATATAAACAACTACTATCACAACTATTGAAACATGCTCAACGACTAGTTCCTCTCCCCTATTCCATCTAGCTAAATGAAGGGATACAACCAACAACACATCAATTGTAACTTCCTCTTCGCTCTCTCATAGTCTCCAAACACAATACAATACAACACTCAGTCATAATACAATGCCCTAATAAAAGGGGGTTTCCTTCTAGGGAAAGAAAAAACCAACACAATCTCTATCATTAGATCTGTGAGCTAATGATAAATGATCAATATATATATATATATATATATATATATATATATATATATATATATAAATAAATAAACAAAACCCATAGTATATACATATATATATACATATATATAATATATAAATCATTAGTATGTATATATATGGATATGTAAATATGTATATGTATATGTTGTAACTATGGGAAAAATCTAGGTTAGCAGGTTAGTGCATAAACAAATAAAACCCAAAGTAAATAATGGAGCACAAAGGAGGAAAACATGAAAACAAAGAGAGATATCACTTTGAGTCTTCAACCTCCATTACACCTTCTCTAACACCTTCTCTATTTGCTGCAAATATGTAGTTTTCCCTCATATTTTGTGTGAGCAATCTATGACTATGCCAAGACCAGAGCAAAGTGTTGAAGGATTTGATATGAGATGCAAAACTATTCAACTATGCAACTAGTAAGTAAGGACTAAAGTATGCCTAAAGTATGTCAAAATGCCAAGCCAAATGCCAAGAACTTGTGAGATGAAGTATGCCTAAGACAAGATTGCATGAGATGTAAATGCCATGAGATGGCAAGAGCACAAGATGTGCAAATGAGACCAAAATTGTCGTTTTATAGAAAATGTAATTTTGAATGAATGGCCAAGATTGAAGATTGACAAATGCCCTGAGATCAATGGTCAAAATTCAATATGAGAACCTATAATTAGGGTTAGGGCAAAATTAGGGTGAATTTGAAATAAATGGACAAGATTTGCTTTCTAGAAAATCAAATCAAGGGACAAGATGTCATGTGACAAAGAGATAAGAATGGCATAGAAAAAGAGAGTGGAAAATCAAATAATATTAGAAATTACTTGATTTATGGAAGAAAAAGACTATTTTTGAATTAATAATCAATTTGATTAAAAAAGGTGGGATCATGTGACAGTAAATAATTAATTTGAATTATTTACTAAAAGAGGGAAAATTAGAAAATGAGACTATTTTAAATAAATATTTTTTATTTAAAATGGGGAAAATGCCAAGGTGGACAATAATTAAATAAGTTAAAGAATTTATTTAATTATGAGAAGACTTTAGAAGTTAATGACACATTTAAATAAATAAATAAAATTTATTTATTTAAATAATCAAGAAGACATAGTGGACAAAGATAATTAAATAAATTAAGGAATTTATTTAATTATGGAAAGACATTAAAGAATTAGTGACAAATTTAAATAAATAAATTTATTTATTTAAATAATCAAGAAGAATAAAAAGACATGAATTAATTAAATCATTAAAAATTATTTAATTAATAGTTGAAAGTGGACCAAAGGACATAATTAAATATTTTAATTATGCTAGGAAGAAATATGGCGACAATAGAACTTATAGGCCTAGGTCATTTTTATGTGTCTACATGTTGCCCCTCTTTGTCATAATGCAGTCTATCGCATTGTGACAAAGAAAATAAGTCAAAAATATGCCCCAGTGAAAAATAGGATAAGGAAGAATGATAAAGAGGTAGCAACATACCCCCTTGAGAGAACAATTGGGTTAAAAGAACACAAGTGTGCTCTCAAAATGGAGAAAAACACAAGAAGAAATGTTGATGAAGATGCAGACTAGAAGAAATGTTTGAGCTTAAAAGAAAAAGGGGTGGGATGGGAAAGAAAAAGGATGTTAGCATAGAAGGCATGGATGTTAGTATGGAGAAAGAAACCTTCAACATTTTCCAAAGTACTGATAGGCATTGCTTGAATCATCATTGGGCATTAAAATGAGACAAATGGACATCAAACACTAGGGTATTACATAGACCAACATGTGCAAGGTCATCCACTTGCAAAACAAACAATCATAGAAAAGGAATGTCCTAACTCATACTAAGAGTCAAGTTGTTCCAGTCTTTTTGTCAAGAAAATCCATAGACAACAGTCAAAGAAAACAAAATAGATCATGAGACATCATTGCACCTCTAAATCCTTCATGGGACATCCTCGAGGTAGCTAGTAAGATAACCAAGAGACAAAGCAATAAAAAGATAAAACAAAAAATAGACTATTAGAATTAACATCCATTCCATTGTGTGTTTTCCAATGTTTTTTTGCCAAAGATTGATTGTGGTAGTTTGAAAATTTTACGGTTTGACAGTTTTGACAGTTGGACGATGTCTATTGTCAGGAAAAACACATCCTGAAAAAGGCAAATGACATTTTGACAAAGTCCTAATCCAAGAAGGACACATCTTGGAGAAGACCAAAGAGTGATAAGATTGACATTGTTTTGGAAACTTGACTAATTTTGATTGCATGATTGATTGAACTATGTTGTTCGTTAGTTCACGATTTAAATGTTGACATTTCAAATAACTGTCTTGTGACTGCATGTGACTATGTCTCACTTATTTGACTGATACAACTATGTTTGATTTATTTGATCGACATGATGAATGACAAAAGGTTGAATCATGATTTTATTTGGCAATACTTAAAAGACTGACCTAATGCCTTGAGGGCCCATCGATAGATGGCCTTGCCTACATCCAGCCATAGAGGCAACGTAGTTCGACAATGACAAAGACTGACTCAATTGACTTGACTTTTTTTGGGGGTTTTTGACAGTTATTTGGATGTTTTTGTGTTTGACACGTTCTAATTTTTTTAGGTTTTTGACATTTTATGATTTTTTTAGATTTTTAACATATTTTGATTTTTTTGGATTTTTGACATATTTTGATTTTTTTTATTTTTGACATTTTATGTTTTTGGATTTTGACATATTTTGATTTTTTTGGATTTTTGACATATTTCAATTTTTTTTTGGGATTTTTTACATATTTTGATTTTAATTTTTGATTTTTGACATTTTATGAATTTTTTAAATTTTTGACATATTTGAAGATTGAGACAAATGCATGTGAACGATTCCAACGCAGAAGACATGATTGTGCCCCTAATCAAGCTGAATACTAATTGACAGGCGGGAATGATGATGACGTTTGACGATTGGATGGCTTAGACTCGTTGCATTTGGAATGACATCTTTTCAAGGCTGAATGGGATGATGAAGTATCCTTTGACCATTTGACAAGGGAAAACCAAGATAGGCAAAAAACATGAAAGGATGATAGGTAGCGATGGGAGACATGAGACTGGAGGAATTGTTATGTGATCTTCAAGGACTATGTCACATAGGGATAGTGAGGCTATGGAAGTAATGACATGATATTTCATGAATAGTGTATAACTGAAGGATATACATGTTAAGAGTTTTCTCAAAGCATGATTTATGTTTGCATGTTTTATGTCAAGACCAAGGTAAGTGGGAAAATGGATGGGGATTGATATGGATTAAATGGATGGATGTAAATGTCATGAGGGAGGTAGGGGAGATGAAAAAACTTTCCCACAAGTGTAAAAGTCCACATAGATAATTTATTCTACACATGATGCCTGTTTGCTAGGTTTTCATCATGGTACTTATCCAGGGCACCTGTTTGCCAATTTTTCACCATTGGACGAAATTTTTCTCTTTACTATTTTTTTTGACTTTTTTGGATTCTTTTTTTTTCAATTGTTTTGTATTGTTGATATTTTTGGATGACCTTGATGCCTTAGCTGATCACTAATTGTTCTAAAACTGTTGACGGTGTCGATGTAATGACTGGTGCCATGACATGCCAATAATAATCTTTCTAAAGTAGTTGCCTTGTTAGGATCATAACACTTGCATATAACTGATTGTTGTCTTTGTGGTCCTTGTTGATACTAGAGTTGACTTTATCAGAATACACACAACATGATAGAGTGCCTTGAGAGTCCTTGTGATAAAGAGTTGCTGCCAATATGTGATGGATTTGTGATATGGGATTTTTGGTCTTTATGCAAGATGTAGGATCATGACTTTTGATGGTAGACGTGGAAGGATTGTTTGGACATTTGAATGAATCTCTTTTTATTTTCCAAACTTGGGATGTTGGATGACAGAGTTTGGAATTTTGATTGGGATGGTGATTGGAACCAACACCTTTATATGTCTTGCTTAATAACCATTTTGAAGGAGGTGGACATTTATTATATGTAGAAGTCCTCTTTTCTTGTGGCTCCACATTTGATTGACTTTTTCTTTTGAAATATTGTCTTTGCTTGATCCATTTATCTTTGGAATCCATTTTAACTTCATTTATCCACTTGTATTTTTGTTTGATTCAATGGCGTTTGACATTTGATTTTAAATTTTTGATTTGTAAGACTTTTGTTTTTGTTGGTTCCAAATGGAAGGTTTATCAATGATGGAATGGTGGTTTATGGTGTGGATGGAAGAAGGGTTGGTAGAAATCGTATGACAAGTATTACTCATGGCCTTGTTTTAATGTTTGTATTAGATAAAGTTGCCCCCAATATTGAGGAGGTACCACTAACATCATTTGATTCGCTTATTGCGGAATAGCCAAGACCTTGATGTCTATAATTTTCCTGAAGCTATATTGGTTCTCGAATGCCTTGTTCATGTATGCCTAGTCCTTTTCCTTGATATTGCATGCTTTGACAGATTCTATTTGTGATGGGGTATTTGTCATTTTGAAAGGAAGATGCTAACCCATCATTATTTATATGGACATTGTTACTTGGAATATTCTCATCAGCAAGAAAGTCTACTTTGACAAAGATAGATGATCCTAGTTGATAAGATGTTGTCGCTTCATTGACATGATGGGTATCTTTAGTCTGATTGATACCTTTGGTATGATTTTATGACATGTTAGGCTCAGACAATTCTATTGGTGCTTCCAAGTTGATGTCAAAGCCATCTTCATGATCATTGTATACTGTCCCATGAATTCAGCTATAGTTTGATAATTTTCAAATATGTCCATGGTAGAAGACTCTTGTGCTTGAGGAATATCATCTATGCATTGCATGAAGGCAATTGTCGTATTTTGGAAAGTGTTGATATTCGAAGTTTGGATAGGGTCATCGTCAGGTGTTTGATCATGAATGGCATAAAGGTCAAGGAGTGAATCATTTTGGACTTCTTGGTCAATGGGAGTGTCTTGGTCAAATATAGAATTATCTTGGATGACATGATTGGGAATGAAGTCTTTGTCAAGGATAGGTGTATTTTGGATGTTATGATTTTCTAGGAGGACTTCTTGAATGGACTTAAGGATGGGGTCACGGGATAGACTACTTTGATCTTGACATGTAGGTAAAGTTATGATGTCATGCTTTGGGTTTTCATCTTGACATATGTCCTCAAATTTATTAAATGGGATGTGACTTTGGACAATGATAGGATTTGTATGGTCAAATGTATGTTGGGACGAAGTGACTTGGAAAGGATTGGTGGATGAAGGACTAGAATAGGATGTGGAGACTTGGAAGGGATTAATGGATGGAAGACTAGAATAGGACATGGGGACTTGAAAGGGGTTAGTAGGTGAAGGACTAGAATATGACATAGAAAGTTGGACAGGATTAATAGATGAATGACTAGGATAGGACATGGAGGCTTGGAAGGGATTATTGGAAAGTTGGCTTCCCTTGTCAAGGTTAGGATAAGTGTGACAAGTGGATGTTTGTGGTGGATTAATGGCATGGATTTTGTTAAGTGACTCTTGATAATGAGGGTAGATGGTTGGATGATTATGTCTTATGGATTGTTGGTGGGAAGGGCATTGGTTTTTGGATTGGAGGAATTGTCTTTTGAAGTCTAAGGCTTGTTAGTATTGACTATTACAAAGTAATTCGTGTTCCACTTGACTAGCAAGAAAATCAAGGTCAATGGAAGACATGATAGTGAAGTCTAAAAAATGACAATGCAAAAGATATGATTCAAGCCTCAGGTATGCAACCTAAGTTATGATGTTTGCCAATTTTGGGATAGAGACTACTGAGAAAAGATGCCTAAAGTTAGATTGAAAATATTTAGTTTCAGATTTGGACAATGATAGTAATTTTGCTCAATGATAGGCAATTGCATTGCAATAAGTCAGATGTGTCATTTTAGACAACAATTACAGTTCAGAATGTCAAGTGCATTGCAGTATGCAAGTGTCTGGTCTCAGGTTTTAATAGTGACAGTGATTTTTCTAGATGATAGAAAAATGTGTTGTTTGAGGTAATAAACGTGTTGCAGTACTAGAAAATGCATTGCTAGAAATGGAAAATGTGGTGTAGAATAGCAAATGCATTGTAACAGATGCGTTACAGGTAGAATAGGTCAAGTTTGTTTGCAATTTTTTTGACAAAATTTGGAATTGTTTCAAGTTGAATGTTTGTTTCCAGGTCTGTGAAATGGTGTTGGTTTGTTTGAATGTTTTGGAAAACACAATATCTTGTTTAAACATGCACAAAGAAGACAAGTACAACCCTAGGTTAGGCAAAGACAATATTTGCTAGATTCCACGCGAGTTTCCCCAACCACACTTATTCTTAGCGAATGAATCTAGAAGCTTGGCCACATGGGCTCCCCCTTACAGCGCATTCACTTCTCAGGTCAACCAAGCTTCCAACCCCCATAAATCTCCCATGGTGGGTTGATCACCTCTATTAAGAACTGCAAGAATGTGGATGCCTTCACAACGATCGTTGTTGTGCTAGCAAATAGAATGGATTTTGGCAACTACACAAAAGTTTTTAGTTTGGGACCCCATTCAAGTGGCCACACATGGGGAAAGATTAGCTCCGATAAGGAGGAACTCCAACCTGAAGAGGTTACACTCAACTTGGTTTTGGGGAGTTCACTTGTCCATGTGACATATCCACACTCGTAATCCTAGGCTTTCTATTAGGATTCACATTTATATACCGGTCGAGGGTAGCTCGGCCAAAGAGCTTCATTGTCAGTTTGAGTCGCCTTGAGGTGAGTACTTTTTCCCGCCAAGGAAGGCCCAATTCATAGAGTCAATAACAGTTTCTATTGCACCTAGGATCGTACAAGTGCACAAGGGGAGAGGATACTTTGATTATTGAATCAAGGTGACACATAAAATAGATGGGTCTAGTTTTCTGATCACCTAGTTTGCACAAGGTGAGCATAATCACCTACCACCTTCAAACAAAATTAAGAAAAGTTGTTTAACCACCTAATTAAATATAAGTGAGAAACAAATGTTCTTTTTATAGCACCAATGGAAGTGTTTTCTATTCTAAACAAACACAAGAGGTTTCAAGATAACATGCTTGGACATTCAAACCTACAAAACCACTTGTTAGTAGTCTAAAGGGTAAGTGCAAGAAGATGAGTCCATGAAACGTGGAAGTTTTTGCTTTAGGCAAAAAAAAAATAATCGGCTTGCAAAAAACGGGATCCTGTTTTTAAAAAACGGGATTCCGTTTAGCTTTAGGATCCCGAGCTTAAATTTAAAAAACGGGATCCCGTTCTTCAAAACAGGATCCCTAAAATTTTTGGAAAATTTTCAAAATGGGATCCTTTGAAAAATTTCTAAAATGGAAAGTTTTCCAAACGGATATCATTTTGAAAACTATCTATATTTAACCAATTTTGAAAATTTCCATTTTCTAAAGTTTCTGAAAATGGAATTTTTTCAAAAATTGGAAGTTTCCAAATATAGATATCTCGTTTTGAAAACTTTCCAAAAATAGAAATTTCCATTTTTGGACCGTTTTACAAAACGGGATCCCGTTTCATAGAACCATAAAATGGTTTTTTATGAAAACAGGATCCCGTTTTTTAAATTATGAATTTTTGGTTTTTTTTTGTTCAGAAATGGCTTGGGGAATCGAACCTAAGCTTTGTACCTAGTTTGACCTGCAACTTGAAGGTCATGTTAATGTCACAGGAAAATAATGACTTTGGACATATGTTTGAAGACCTATTTTACAAAAAAAATTTACGAAATTAAAACTCATTATAGATGAGACAGTGTAGATTCCAAATATGTAATTTTTTTAATAATTTGAATATTTTTTCTATTTTTCAATTAATTTCTAATGAAACTAGTCCATAAACTTGAATTATTAGGTTTTTTTAGTATTTTAATAAATTTTGATCAACATTTTGACAAACAGATTGCACGAGAACAAACTTCAGACAATTCTTTTCAGTTTAAAAAAAAAATCAAAAAATGATAAGTTTAGGTAATCTTATGTGTGTCATACACAACGATTTTTCAAAATGACAAATATGCCTAATAAAAATTTAATAAAAAAAAAATTCAATAAAAAAGTACAAAAAAAATTCGAAAACAAGCTTCAGTGAGTCAAAAATCTTTTCCCAAAAGTATTTTGAAAAGTATGATAATTTAGGTCAAAATATGGATGTCGTACACGTTCATGGTATGGTATAAAAAAATGACTTTTAAACAGTGGTTTTTGTAAACGCCTATTGAAACTCAATTTTTTCAATCTGGGTATTGAAATAAATTACATATTTGGAAACTAGACTCTAAGTACTACATTTTATGATTGGTGACTTTTTTGAAGATTCCATCTCTAAGTGCTTCAAATTTTAAGGTCAATGTGTCAAATTCTGAAAATCAGGGAAAACACTTCCACTTTTTGGCCAAAAAGTGGACTCAACTTCTTGCACACACCCTAAAAAAAAATATGTCTTAGACCCACGAAAATTCAATGCCACATGCTGCAACAGTAGATTAGTAACCAAAAAAAACCCCTAGACTACTAGATTGAAATGAGAAATTTGGAAAATTATGGAAAAAAATGAAAGTAAAAATTTACCAAACGAATGTGTCGCAACAGAACAAATGCATCATTCTGCACAACAAATGCGGTTCGAGTTTGTATGCTATATTTTGATAGGCAGATGCATCGATATGCAGAGCGAATGCGTCACAGTCTTCAAATGCATCATTCTGGATGGCTAATGCGTTGGATCTGAGCAAATGCGACTTTCTGTTAGTCAAATGTGTCTCAAGTTTGCAGATGCATCACTCTGCAAAGCAAATGTGTCATGACAAAATGTTTGTGGCTTAGAAAACTGTGAATGCGACATTCCATACCTGTATCTGCAAAAACACAAAAAATTCGTACAGAAAAAACAAAAATGCTCGATTTTGGCATCGGGTTCACCAATGTAACTATGAAAAAAATCTAGGTTAGCAAGTTAGTGCATAAACAAACAAATCCCAAAGTAAATAATGGAGCACAAAGGAGGAAAACATGGAAAAAAAGAGAGATATCACCTTGAGTCTTCAACCTCCATGATTGACCTCCATTACACCTTCTCTATTTGCTGCAAATATGAGTTTGCCCTCAAATTTTGTGGGAGCAATCTATGACTATTGCAAGACCAAAACAAAGTGTTGAAGGATTTGATATGAAATGCAATACTATGCAACTATGCAACTAGTAAGGACTAAAGTATGCCTAAAGTATGTCAAAATTCCAAGCCAAATGCCAAGAACTTGTGAGATGAAGTATGCCTAAGACAAGATTGCATGAGACGTAGATGTCATGAGATGGCAAGAGCATGAGATGATGTGCAAATGAGACCAAAATTGTTGTTTTATAGAAAATACCATTTTGAATGAATGGCCAAAATTGAAGATTGTTGAATTCCCTAAGATCAATGGTCAAAATTCAATATGACAACCCACAATTAGGGTTAAGGCAACATTAGGGTGAATTTGAAATGAATGGACAAGATTTGCCTTCTAGAAGATCAAATCAAGGGGACAAGATGTCATGTGACAAAGAGAAAAGAATGCAACAGAAAAAGAGAGAGTTGGAAAATCAAATAATATTAGAAATTACTTGATTTATAGGAGAAAAAGACTATTTTTGAATTAATAATCAATTTAATTCAAAAAGGTGGGGTCATGTGACACTAAATAATTAATTTGAATTATTTAATAAAAGAGGGAAAATTAGAAAGTGAGACTATTTTAAATAAATAATTTTTATTTAATATGGGGAAAATGCCAAGATGGACAATAATTAAATAAATTAAAGAATATATTTAATTATGAGAAGAATTTAAAAGTTAATGACATATTTAATAATTCAATAAAATTTATTTATTTAAATAATAGGAAGACATCATAGACAAAGATAATTAAATAAATTAAGAAATTTATTTAATTATGGAAAGACATTAGAGAATTAGTGACATATTTATTTAAATAATCAAAAAGAATTAAAAAAAATGAATTAATTAAATAATTAAAAATTATTTAATTAATAGTCAAAAGTGGACCAAAGGACATGACTAAATATTTTAATTATGCTAGGAAGAAACATAGCGGCAATAGAGTTTGTAGGCCTAGGTTATTTTTATGTGTCTACATATGTATATATGTATGTATATTTATAGATATACATAATATACATAATATATATATACATATATACACATATATACATAATGTATATGTATATATATCTATATTTTTATATATATAGATATATATACATATACATTATGTATATATGTGTATATATGTATATATATGTATACATATACATATAATGCATATTTATATATATATACATAATGCATATTTATATATATATACATAATGTGTATATATATATAAATATACATATACATATAAATACATTATATGTATATGTATATTTATATATATATACTATGTATATTTACATATATATATATACTATACATATAAATACATTATATGTATATGTACATTTATATATATATATACTATGTATATTTACATATATATATATACATATATATATACACACATACATATATATACGTATATACACACATATATATGTGTATGTATTTATATGTATGCATATACATAACTATGTATATGCATACATATACATACATATGCATATATATACATATACATATATATATATACATATACATATATAGATACATATACATATGTATAATGTGGCCATCGAGGTGCATGACCCTCAAACCTTGTAGTGAGGTACCCCCATCCGCTCCCCCCCCAATCCCCTCTCTAAATGAAATCTAGAACTAATAAGATCAAGGTCCATAACCAACAAATGGAAATGCAAAAACATCAATGAGATGAAAAAGAGATATAAGAGGAAGTTACACTTCCTAGCCAACTTAAGATGCATCACAACACACTTTGAATAGAGATAATGAAGGAAAAATGGAGCGCCTAAGTTTTTTGAGGGATTATGATTGAACTTACAGTAGGTGGAAGAAATATGTTATTTTTAACCTATGGACTCATCTTATAATTTATGTAAATTATATTTTTAATTAGGGATTTGGATGCCACATTTTTTCTAATTTTAGCTCATGGTTTCCTAATTACCATTTGATGGTTTCATGTATAGCTTCTACTACTTATTGGGTGCTTAGGATGGAGGTTTTGCTGGAAAATATTATAAATATTGTTATCTTACTATAATTACTCAAGATATCTTTTTTGGTGATACTCTTGTAAGGGATTAGACTTTACAAGCATATTATAACCTTTTATTATTGAATATTATATTAAGTTACTTCGAAGTGTTGTTCTTTCTCTCAAAATATTTCCCCCCCCATAATTCATGCAAGGGAAAATGAATCTATTATGCATTTCTATTATTATATAATTTTCTTAGAAAAAATACTTGATACAAGTGCACACCACTATGCCCATAAAGCAAAATCAAATTACAATTAATTTCCCACATTAACCCCTTGAGGAAAGCAATGCATATTTTAGATCAAAGTAAATTTTGGTAGCATAATAGCATGTAAATTAATACATCTAAGAATAAGAAAGGATAATAAAATATAAAAAAGAAGAAACACCAACATATGTGGGGAAAATTCTTTTGGGTAAAAAAACCTACACTCCGAAGCAACAAACTAATGTATTAATTTACATTAAAAAATTTGTTACAATACACTTGTAGGCTCAAAGCCTTAATATGGAGATCTACATCTTACTCCTCTAGAGAAAATTCAATATAATAACTTTGTAAAGAAAAATCCTCATACATCTCAATCCAAACACCAAAATAAATAGGAAAACACCAAGAAAGAAACCACAAATGGTTTTGGAAAACCATGAGCCAACCACAGGTAGTGTGGTGTTAGAAGTCCATGATTCAAATTCTAACACCTTTATTACATGATGTGTTCAACAAGTAAAAAATAGCCATGGCACAAGGTTTCATACACTTATCATATCCAACCAACCAATTTGGATGCCCAACTTTTAACATTTACCTATTTTAGAAAGATGATTTTGACATATTTTATAGATTGCCATATGTTGATTATAAATCTTGTAGCCTCCCTCTTATGTGCATCATATAATCCATGACATGTAAATCACATTAGAATGACCTTGCACATACTATAAGATGCCAATGCATAGCTAAGCAATGCCACCTCAATGTGAGATGCTTGCTTCCTCATGTGAGGACAAAATACCACTAAAGAGGAAATCCAATAAGCCTCTAAATGGGATGCCGACTCTCCCACAAGAAGAAAAACTCACTAGAAAATAAAATAGTGAATACAAAAAAAAAAAAATTAGGAATATAAGGTTGAGACACCTTTCCCAACAATTTACTATGTTATGGTAAATGCTTTTTTGTTTATTTCCTTGTAACCATATGATTAGGTTATTTTATATATCCACGTCTTCTTCATAGATTAGTGTAGGAAGCAATTGGAATATATTATATCAATAGTTAGATTTTAGTTTAGATAAATAAATAAATAAATATAGGTTAGATAAATAAATGTTAGTAGTTAAATAAATAAGTTTAATATGTTATTTGGTGGGAAGTTACTTTTCCATAAATAAGTTTAAGAAGTCTTGTACAAGACACTAATGACTTTATATGCTAATGAAATGTAATTCAAAAATCATCTTGAGTGAATGTAATATTGGATAATTCAATCAAACAATCTTTTATGCTTTGATATTTTGTACAACAATGGTATAAATTTTCTAGAATCTATTTGCTCTAGGGTGATCCCACAAAGCTGGTTTACAATTTCTGGGAGATTTTGAATTTTGTTGAAATCACATATTTTTAGAAAATATAATGATTTAAGCCTTAAAAAGTTCCATTTAAAGCATTCCAATTGAAGAGGGTTTGATCAAACCACCTTAGATCAAACCCCCTTGGATAGAACTTCGCTTGTTTTAAACCATACCTATAATGGAGTCTCCTTTACACCTATCAAAATGCTGATAAAAAACCACTTTTGATTTACCTTTTAGGGGATCAAATGAATTCATTTAAAATTCATTTTTTGTATGTATGTAGTCATTATAAGCTTCCCAAAAAGTATAATTTTAAATAAATTTAATTTTATTATTATATTTATTTTTATTTCTTGTGAATGTAGGTTTTTCATCGAAAATCAAGCTCTAATAGTTTTGTACATGTGGAAAAATTAGAAGATTATAAAAAAAAACGAAAAATATGATTGCACCAAATATTGAAGTCCTTGATCCAATAGAAAAAAAAAACAACACATACAAAAAGTTAGCTATACAATTTCTATGTCTGAATTGTAATTGGTTTGACTTGAAACTTAATTAAGGAAAAAATATTCAAAAAAACACTATGAAACCAATTGGAAGCACTAGATATCATAGTTACAAAATTTAAATTTAAAAAATTAGAATTTTATCCCCATGGAAAAAAAGTTATGTGTTATACCTAGAGCATCACTCCTTAAAAATGGTGTTTACTAAAAAAACTAGTTTTCAAAGGAGATGGAAAAATAAGTGCAATCTGATTCCAAAAAATTTGAAAAAAATATATTTAGAATTTATAGACAAAATGCCACAAATCACTAGTTTGCATCATCTTCAAATTCCTCACGGTTTAGCTGCTATAGGTGCCTGAAAGTGAAGATTTAGTTAGAAAAAAATAGTTCAGTGTCCAATTTGGCCAAAAATTGTAAACTAGTATTGTGGGATCACCCTCTACCATTTTCATGGTGGTATCAAAGCATTTATCTTTCTTGTACTATGAATAATGTAGCAACATTTTGTTGTTAATAGATTCTTTAATTTTAAAATAAAATTCTTCATAGTAATTTAACATAGTCTCACAAAAACTATATTATTTTTATCATTTTTTAATGAAAATTTGAAATTCAAAATGTTCTGGAAAGAAAATGAAGAAGAGAACAAAACCCTTGAAAATTTTGAAATTCAAAATGTTTTGGAAAGAAAATGAAGAGGAGAACAAAGCCCATAACATTTTAAAGAAATTATTAGTATTTCTCAAGTAGTTTGAAGCACAAGATAGTGGCATGACAAGTCATATTTGAGTGCTATTAAGAATGCATTTGAATATTTCAATAATATGAAAACATAAGAAATATTGGATATCCTTTCTTAGGCCATGTAGATGGAGAAGAAGTAGAAGGAAAAATATTTTTTTCCTTACTGTTGAATTGGAGGATTTGACTATGTGAAACTATCAGCGAACATTGGATCACCTACATGAGAAATTTCATACAAAGAATGAGGATTCAACGTTGAAGTATTGAAGGCATATTATTTTCAAAGGTGAAGTGCACTGGTTTACTTTTCATTTTAAGGAGCTAAAAGGATATAAATTTTCATTATTTAATGTTTTAATATTACAAATGAAGGAGAAGGAAAGTGTCAACATAGAAGTATTAAGTAAATGAATCACATTTTGAAAAAAATAATAGGGAGAGATAAGTGGTTAATTTTGTTTTAAGAAGGTAAAGGCGTATTGATTACATTTGAGGGATTCATCTTATTTACCTTTATTTAAATAAAAAATTAGGAGAAATAAGTAGAATGTCTATTGAAATTATATGCTTTAGGGTGATAAAGTTAATGGGGTTTTTGTAATTGAAATTTTAAGGTGATTATTGTATAAAAGGTGTCTTTTCAGTTGAGTCTGACACCTTTATTTATTTTTGATAATATTCAATTACATTATGTTATCAAATGTTTGGGATTTTGGGGCCATCCATAATACACTTGAAAGAATCTTTGAAGGTTTGCATGATACATTTGATAGTTAAAGAGCAACAAGATACAATCACATTGGGGGTTGGAAGCATTGAATGATGAAGGAATTTTATCATCTCAAGTTAGCTTCTCACTCAAAGATGATACAATGTATGAGAAGCAACACTTGTTTCATCTTGAGTCCCTTTATGAAGCAAAGAGGGGTATGTATATTAGGTACATATGCTTTGTAAGTCATCCATATCATAGAGTTAGTAAGTATTTATCTTGTATGCATGGGATAGTAGCAGCTATATTTAGTAGGACTTTGGCATAATAATAACTTTCCAAGTGAAAGGTATCTTAAATAATTGTAATTGGAGTGTATGCTCTATTAGAAGGTCGCCCCCTTGAAATAACATTGCAAAGATAATGTAGAGTGTTTTGTTGCTTTTTTTCTATGTGTATTTGTGTACACCATATTTATTTGCCTTATAATTTCTTATAATAACTGAAGACCACTTTAAAATATAAACATATTCCAAAAATTAATTAATTATAAAGAAACTAACACAAATATTCCAACAAAGTGGTGTACAATAAAAGAGAAATTAACTCATAAATTTGTGACTTGTGTAGATAAAAAATATTCTTTATTGTCAAATGTAAGATTAAAGTTTATCCACAAAATAAGAATTTATATAAATCAATAGATCTAAGAGAACAATTTTATATTTGATGTGACTAAATAAAATTTATAGAACATAATATCAAATATTTTCATTCATTTATTTCTAAAATATTATTTGAAACAATTTTTTTTAATGATAAATAGTATATGCTTTATATTAAAGAAATAAAAATATAATACACAATATATATAAAAAGTAAATAGAATAAAATCATCAAAAATGAGAAAAAATATAATAATCATGATCAACCTCTATATAAAACATTTTAGAACCATTTTAAAGACATTTTTAAAAAAAAGTTGATATTAAAAGGATAATTATCTCTTATATCACCATAGTTTTATTAAAGTAAGCGAATACCTTTTGTAAAAAATAAAGTTTATCATTGTACACTTTTTGACTAATAAAACTGCCGTTAATTTACTTGGTCAAGCAGACAAGAATCATATCTGGGAATTTGTTGTTGAAAGAAGACATATACATTCCAATCTTACATCTAATAAAGAAGAATGGCGGTGACCAAATAGATTGACTGCACAAGGTAAAGAAAGGTTCTTTTGCTGTAATAATAATCAAAATCTTGATCTATAGAGTTTTATTTTGTGGGCTGCTTTAGATCAATTTTTTTTTTAATATATATATATTTTTCATAAATATTTTGAATCATATTTTATGATCTATCATTAGAATAAGATAGTAAGAAAAGAAAAAATATTATTCGATAACACTTTTTGTATGTCAATTTATAATTAATTGTGATTGTATATTTTATTCTGTACTACTTTTTCTGTGTCAATCTATAATCAGTTGGGATTTTATATTTTGACTATTTTTCTATAGTCTGCTGATTTTTTTTAACTGTTACTAATATTCTATAATTTATTAAGCTCAATGTAATTTTGTTTAAAATTAAAATTAATTAAAAAATGTTTTTAATGAATTTAGATATTTTAATTTTATGAAACAAATATTGTTATTAGGTAGATTATAAGGAACAAAGGTGAAGTGTAATGGTTTAAGTGTATTAATAAAAATATATATCAAGAAAATTAAACCATTTTCAAATAAAATATATAAAAATTATTATAGTTAAATTGTGGGTATAGATTTATTTATTGAGTGAATTATCTTTAAGTAGTAAATAAAATAGTAAGTAAAATTGTTAAAGAATAGTCATATATTGAAGATATGAAGTAGAAAAATATTTTGTTTGAAAATTGTAGAAAATAGAAGTGAATAAAATGATCTTTTAAGTAGTAAATAAAATAAGAAAGAAAATTATTAAAATAGTTATAATAAATAGAATAATTAGTAAAAAGTATTGAAATAATTATATATTCCAGATATTTATAGTTAATAGTTTAAAATAATTCTTAAATTAAAAGTAAATAAATAATTTCTCTTGATTTATTTTTAAAACATGTGTTTGGTTTCAATTATTTAATCTATTACTATTTAAAATAAAACAATTTTCAACTAAAAAATATAAAAAATGATAATTAGAGACAATAGGTAAGCAATCATGGATATCTTAAACATATTTATCTAAAAGATGTTGAGAGATATTAATTTTAGTGCATCTCTCTATTCTATACAATAATATATTAGTAGATTATTGGGCATATTTAGGTAGAAGCATTTAAGATATATGTACTAGTAATAATACTAATTTGACATATTATGTTGGATTTATATTTTTAATTTAATTGTAGAAATTTATATTTGTAATGGTAAAATTTGCACAACCATGCCAATTCCAATCTATTTTTGGGTCCATTTTGGTTGAATGATTTAATACAATTATATATCAACAAGTAGCACACTCTTGTACTAAGTTTGGCTCACTTCTTGGTTCTAATATATCCTTATTTCACATTTACATGCATCTATTTCCACACATTTGTATTTTGTTTTATTTTTATTTCTACATATTCTTATATTTTCTCATTATTAGTCATTTTTTCACCTACCATTGTGCCCATATTCATACATGATATCCCCATCTTGAGATATTGAATTTTTTGTCCTAGGTTAATCCCATGGTGCTTGGGTTTGATTCAAGTGTGATTACAAGGGGAAACTCATTCTAGGAACATTTCAATTTGGACCTTAGAAATAATTTACTACATCAAAATTGACATATAGGCCATTTTCATGTGTGTTAAATAATCTTTGAATATTTGTAGAAGGCCATAGAGCCCCATACAAGGGGTTAACCTAGGAGAACTTGACTCTAGTGATCCAACAATATCCCAAAGGTATTTTTTAATACCCTCATTTGTATGTGCATTATAATATCAAAGGCTACAATGAATTAGGCCACAAAAGTCTACATAGAGTTAGAGGTCAATCATGCACATGATACCATTCCCATGGTGCTTAGATTCAATTTTGAGGGTTTTAGGTTTTACCAATAGATATTTATGTTGCAAGTATGAAGGTGTTTCCATTGATGTCAACAAGATGTCTACTGATTGGTGTTGTCATTGATGTCATCTATGTGTTAAGGAAGTTGTTACATGATGAAAATGTTGTGGGCTGCTTTAGATCATTTTTTTTTTAATATATATATTTTTTTCGTAAATATTTTGGATCATATTTTATGATCTATCATTAGAATAAAATAGTAAGAAAAGAAAAAATATTATTCGATAATACTTTTTGTATGTCAATCTATAATTAATTGTGATTGTATATTTTATTCTATACTACTCTTTGTGTGTCAATTTATAATCAGTTGTGATTGTATATTTTGACTATTTTTCTATATTCTGCTGATTTTTTTTACTCTTACTAATATTCTATAATCTATTAAGCTCAATGTAATTTTGTTTAAAATTAAAATTAATTAAAAAATGTTTTTAATAAATTAAGATATTTTAATTTTATGAAACAAATATTGTTATTAGGTAGATTATAGGGAACAAAGGTGAAGTGTAATGGTTTAAGTGTGTTAATAAAAATATATATCAAGAAAATTAAACCATCTTCAAATAAAATATATTATAATTATTATAGTTAAATTGTGGGTATAGATTTGTTTATTGAGTAAATTATCTTTAAGTAGTAAATAAAATAGTAAGTAAAATTGTTAAAAAATAGTCATATATTGAAGATATGAAGTAGAAAAATATTTTGTTTGAAAATTGTAGAAAATAGAAGTGAATAAAATGATCTTTTAAGTAGTAAATAAAATAAGAAAGAAAATTATTAAAATAGTTATAATAAATAGATTAATTAGTAAAAAGTATTGAAATAATTATATATTCCAGATATTTATAGTAAATAGTTTAAAATAATTCTTAAAGTAAAAGTAAATAAATAATTTCTCTTGATTTATTTATTTTTTAGACTGCAGGAATCGGGTAGCACGACCCCCTATAAACTGCAGTGCGCCTGGTAAACTTTTTAACGTGATTGCAGGAATCGGGTAGCATGACCCCCTATAAACTGCAGTGCGCCTGGTAAACTTTTTAACGTGACTAGCTGCGCTGGCACGACACGCCCTCCGGTACCACGGGACGGGGGAGACTAGAACTCGTGACCAGCCGAGCTGCAACGGAAATACTTAGCCAACGGAGCTAGGGCCCCCGCCCGGTGTTGAATAGATTCAACATGGTAGATTGTAGATAGTTAGTTGTTCTTGTGATGCATGGGACAAATCTTTTTATGAATGATTGTCCAAAATCTCCTATTGAGATGGAGTACATGATTAGAGTACCATATGTGAGTGCATTTGGTAGATTGATGTATGCTATGGTGTGTGCGAGACCAGACATTACTCAAGTAGTGAGATTCCTTAGCCATTTTATGGCTAATCTTGGACAGGTGCAAATTGGGATGCAGTTAAGAGAGTGTTTAGATATTTATAGGATACTTTTGAGTATGTCTTGTGTTTTCATGGTTATCCTACTAGATCTCAACATTCTATGAGTATTCGTGGGTATGTGGATTTAGATTGGGTAGTGGACATTGACAACAAAAGGTACATTAGTGGGTACGTGTTTATGATGTTTGGTGGTGCTATCAGTTGGATGAGTAAGCGACAAGTTGTAATCACATTTTCCATGACAAAAGCGAAGCATATGGCAGCCACTCATGCTTATAAGGAAGCCATTTGGATTAAGATATTGTGTTTTGATATTGGCTTAGATGTAGGATAGATTACTATTTGTTGTGACAATCAAAGTGTGATTTTTCTAGCAAAGAATCCTACCTTCCATGCCAGAACAAAGCACATTGATGTTTAGTATCATTTTGTTTGCGATATGGTAGAAGATGGAAAGGTGAACTTGGAGAAGGTTGACACTTTGTGAATATTGTAGATGCTGACAAAACTAGTGAGCACAAAGAAGTTCATATGGTGTTTTGATTCCATAGGCCTTGGGGCTCTAAGTAGATGATTCCATATCACTTTCGACAGGTCTTTGACGAGTGGGAGAATGTTGGGATTAAGGTGTCTCAACCTTAGGGTCCTAATATTGATTTAATTGATGTATTATTGTATTTATTTTTATTATTTAATTTCCTATGGTGTGATGTCATAAATTGAGACCCACTGGCTGGGTGGCATCCCCGTTGGAGGTGATTGAATGACGCATAATCATCCCAAGTGGACATAAGTGTCCCACTTTGGAATCTTTGAAGATTATGCCATCTTATTTTTGCTAATCTTTAAAGACATTAGAAAGACCTTTTATATACCTTTAAGTATTTCAAAGAATTTAAAGATTATGTATGAGGTATTAATGAATGTATGCAAGGATTTTGGATGTCTATATGTTTAGTAGAATTTCTTGATTAAGGGTGATCCCATAATAACGGATTACACTTTTTGGCCAAACTTGACATTGAAATCGACATTGTTCACTAGATCTTCAATTTCTTACACCTATAGCAACTAAACCATTAAGAATTTGAAGATGAATAAAACTAGTGATTTGTAAGAATTTATGTGTAGATTCTAATTTATTTATTTTTTAAATGTTAAGAAGCAAATTGTGAATCCTTTTATGTAATTTTTAATAACTTATTTTTTCTACTAAACAACATTTTTAAAACGTGATGTTTACTTCGGACCACATAACTTATTTTATAGAAAGGATATAATTCTAATTTTTAAAATAAAGATTTGTCACAACAATATCTAGTGCATGGATATCTTTTCATAATTTTTCATTACATATACTTTTTTTAATTAATTTTCCAAGTTAGATTAATTATAATTTGGATAGAGGTGTACTTCGAACTGCATAACTTTTTTTTATGTATTAGAATTAACTTATTCTTTTTTTGTTGGAATAAGGACATCAATACCAAGAGCACATATATTTTTTAGAATTTTTTTCCTCTATTTTTCCTATTTTTTTTGTATGTGTGAAACAAAGAACTTGATGTTCATTTTTTTCACTAAAAGAGGGGTACAAATTTATTCAATCCAAATAAGAGCAGTACAGAGCAAGGGAATTACACATCCCTATCAATATCCACTAATTGGTCTAACTTTTATGACTAATCCAGGGGTAATTGACCCCTGTCCACAATATTCCAATCATGCAAATGATCAAAAGACCATTTAGCCAAACAATCTGCAACCCCATTCCATTCATGCAAATATGATAGAAAGAAACAAAATCTAAGGAAGCACAAAGATTAAGAAATTGTTTTATAATAACAACCAAATGCCAACTAACGTCCTCTAATTGCTGCCTCTTCAGCAAAGTCACTATCACCTGAGAATTTGATTCACAAATGATCTGTCTCCACCCGAGAGCACAACCACACTCCATAGCACACAAAATGGCAAAAGCCTCCATCACATTGTTATTATACCATCCCTTATAAATAGAAAATATAAAATCAATAGTCTGAGAACTAGTCTGCTCAACACCTCCAATACTAGCATGGCCAGGATTTCCATGAGAAGAACCATCCGTGTTGATTTTTTGTGGCTGATGGTCTAGAACCGGCGTCTTACTTGGGATAACTTGTTCAAGAGAGGGTTCTAGGGTCCCTTGATGTGTGTTTTGTGCGGTAAAAGTGAAGAGAATGTCTCTTATCTCTTCTTCCAGTGTTCCTTTTCTAGGAGGCTTTGAAACCTTTGGTGGGATGTGTGGAACCAAGCTTGCTGGAATGTCTCTTCTTTGGTGGAGTTCTTTTCCTAGTGGGGAAAGACCCCTATTAAGACCCCTTGTCTTCAAGTTGCTTGAGCTCTGGGACCGATGTTTATTATTTGGCATATTTGGCTGGAGAGGAATCACAATATTTTTCAAGATGTGAAGTTGGTTGCCCAACATTTGTGGTGGAGGATTCTTCATTTAGTGAGAGAAACCACTGCAGCTAAGTGTGACTTGGATGAAAGTGTGGATCCAGGAGAGGTTTCCTTTTGTACTCATCTCAATCTTCCTCTTCAGAGGGGGGCTGCTCAAATTGTTGGACAAATCAAGAGAAATAGAACTCGATGCTCATTGAAAAACCTATATTCATGAGAAATAAAAAATTAAATATAATAATCAAATTAAATATATTTAAAATTATACTTTTTGGGAAGCTTATAATAAGGGCTACATACTTACAAAACATAAATTTTAAATGAATTCATTTGATCACCTAAAAGGTAAATCAAAAGTGGTTTTTTATCAACATTTTAATAGGCATAGAGGAGACTCCACTATAGGTATTGTTTAAAGCTAACAAGGTTCTATCCAACGGGATTTGATCTAAGGGGGTTTGATCATACCCTCTTTAATTAAAATCATTTAAATGGAACCTTTAAAGGCTTAAATCATTATATTTTCCAAAAATATGTGATTTCAAGCAAAAATTAGGATGTCCTAGAAAGTGTAACCCATTATTGTGGCAACACCCTTAATTATAGTTATTAACTATGAAATGTGCCTTTAGAAATAAGACTAACCCTTACAACACAAAGCCCTGTCAACCTGCAACAAAGGGGTGATGGTTCAATACAACAAAGGAGTTAGTTGACTACAACATCAACATATTTTTTTTGAATGTGATGAAGACAATAGTTGGGAGGCATGGACACAAATATCCATGTGGCATTCCATCCAATCAATAAATATGAAGGGGGAAGAAGTATGTTATAATAAGGAGTGATAGTTATGATAAGGATGCTCTGTCCAAAACATTCTTAAATGTTATAGTAATCTTCTTAAAATATGTAGAATCCTTGTTTGATTTCTGCACTCTCATTTCAAGTAGTTAGTTGTTTTTGTTAAGCATTAAAGACTCAAGTCCTCTTCCTATATTCTTAGAAGAGTTGAGGTTTGTTGGATATTTTGTTTATATTTTGATAATAATCAGACTCTTATAGACCCTATTTAGGAAGGTGTCCTTTCGAGAGACCAAAGTAGTTAGAGGATATGCTAGATCTTTGCAAAAAATAGATTGAATAGTAGTTTCTATATTATGTTTTGATATCTAATATATACAATAAAGAAGATTTCTCTTGATACATGATTTGTTGAGTTAATTGAAGAAAATATTGTGAAACACTAGACTCAAGCAAGGGCCACTTGAGGTACTGTCAATTCCACGTAAGAGTTAGTTAGTTAGATTATACATTGGATTTCTAAATTTTTATTCTTAGTTTATATTGTAACTCATTGTTATCTTAAGATTTCTAATTCAATGCTTTATTATGTATTTGGTTCAATGATTAAGTTAGGATAAGTACACATTGCAACATAGGATTAATTAATTTTATTCCATGGAAGTAATAGGTGCATGTAGCAACTAGTAGCAATTAGATGACTTTATTTTTTGAAGTAGAAGTTAATTTGAATTTTCTTGTAGTTTTCTATACTCAATAAATTAAGTTAGGATTCTTAAACACACATACAATTCTAGTATCAATTTAAGTATATGACTCATGGTTGACAATTGAATGAAGCCCCCTTTTTAATAATGAACTGCTCAAGATATGAAGGATCTTCAAGTCCATTAAGTTGTGTGTATGATTAGTTACACCAATTAATTAGACATTAGGGGATAGCTCTATAGGGGGATTTTGTAATGTATCTTCATGGTGGATGTAGTCCTTGGGGGTATTGATGAGTCCTCCATACATTACTCATTTCATCACTTGTACATGACTGCTTCATGCATTCTCTCTTTTGGTGAGGATTTTTCCCATGTGGTTTTTCTCCTTTTCTCCATTTGTGAGAGATCATTTGCACATGGTTACTTGACATGACATAGTATTTATGACCCATATTTGTATATTTACATCATTTGCATAATAATCTACTCCCCAAGTTACACTCAAGGGGGGTGTTGGTGTAAATAGGTATTTTACCTAACTCGTTCATTAGTGAGTCCTATTTACATGTTGAGTCCACTTAGGTCCTAAGAATCTTTCTAGAAGTCTTATTTGTCACATAGATCTTATCTTATCTTTTTGGCATTTAATACTTGAGTCCTAGGTCATTTAATTAGAATTTGAGTTAGTTGTCACATGTTATAGGATTGAGACACGTTACAATCTTGTCTAATCCTATCTTTCACCTTGTGTATATCAACAAGGTTATTGTGCACTTTGTATCATATATCTCATAGATATTAATATCAAGCAAGCTCATTTATTGCATACTCTCTTGTGGAAGGTTTTAGTTATTTTTATAGGTGGTCTTGGGTATTGAGCTAATCTTCAAATCCTACAATTAAGATATTTGATGATATTTCCCCTCATTTAACTTTTTGGATGCAAAATTGTTGCCCTCTTGAACAAGTATCCCTCTTGTGCAATGTATTCTTCAATTGATATTCTATCTCCATCCTATGACATTATTCATGCACACCATGCTTTTAACAAATTTAAATTTGTGCTATACAAATCCTTCATTCTCTCCATGTCCACTAGTTTAACCATCATTAAAACTTGGCCATGTCTATCTCTAGCATAGTGATTTAGTACAAAATAATAACCTTGTAGATATTCTACCCAACTTATGTGACTTTAGTTGAGATTTACATAAACATTGATAGACTTTATAGCCTTGTGGTCTATGTACAACATATAATAAT
Organism: Sequoia sempervirens; assembly: GCA_007258455.2. NCBI lineage: Eukaryota > Viridiplantae > Streptophyta > Pinopsida > Cupressales > Cupressaceae > Sequoia > Sequoia sempervirens. The sequence goes on along the minus strand of VDFB02368598.1, from coordinate 27,011 downwards.
TTAGAAAAGAGTCATGCTTTTAATTACATAAAGCTTGCACTATGGCGTAGAATTCCTAGTCTTTGATAGAATATTGTTTCTTAACCTCATTCAACTTCTCACTAACATATGTGAATTCTATACCATCCTAACTCAATAAAACATTAAATTTTATTTGACTAGCTCATCACAATTGACTTGGAACACCTTCCAATTTTTCGCAACATGAGCACAAGCTCCTTGTCCACTTTCTCCCTCAAGATTGTACAAATATTTGTAGTCGTACCCATTCACTTGAGCTCGCCCTCTTACATGTAAATGCATCAAGGGTGCACACTATTAAAGTTACTTATGAACTTTCAATGCAAGCGCACCATCCCATAGAAATTTATAGCCTTCATCCTACTTTTTGGCTCAAGACCCTCGACAATGACATGGACTTTGTTAAGATATTTTTAAAATCCACCTTGAGATATCACAAATCCCAAGTATATTGGATCCTATTTCATGAAGCTACACTTCTTTAGGCTTGTGTGTAGGTCTTCTTTCCTTAACTATGCCAACACCTATTGCAGGTGTGTAAGAAACTTCTCCCTTATCTTGCTAAACAACAAAATTTCATCAATATAAACAATGAAAAATTTGTTGAGAAATGATTGTAGAGCCTCATTCATTAGTCATATGAACATGCTTGGTGCATTCATTATCCCAAATGACATCACTATCTATTCATACAATCCTTCCTTTATTTTGAATGTGATCTTCAATTCTTCTCCTTCCTTGATCCTAATTTGTTGAAATCCTCTCTTAAGATCTATCTTAGATATGTAGCATGCTCCACTCAAGTAATCCATTAGGTCATCTATATGCAACAATGGGAACCTGTACTTGATGGTGGTCTTATTGATCATGTGAGAATTTGTATACATCCTTCATTGTTCACGTTTCTTTGACATGAGTACTACAAGCACTATGCAAGGGCTTAAGCTTTCCTTATTACAACTTGTTCCACTAGCTCTCCAACTTGTGTGTTAAACTCCACACTCATCTCAAGACTCATTTTGTGTAGTGCTTTTTTGGAAAACTAGAACCTATAATCAAATCCATGCAATGCGAGATGTTGCTCATGAATGACAATCCATCTAACATTTCTTTGAACCATATCTATGAACTTCTCAACCAACATAGCAAATTTTGGCTCCTAAGAGTTGTGTGAGCTTGATTACTAACACATAAGAACCTTGCAAGTCTCCCACTTGAGAAAATATTTTTTTGACAATAGACAATGCATTGTCCTTTTGTGTGGACTCGTTTTTCATTCATGGAAAGTAACTCAAACTTCCTACCATCCTTCCTAATCATGAAGGTGTTCTTGTGCCCATCATTAATAGTGCACTAATTGTGTTGTTGTGACCTTCCTAGCAACACATGGTAAGCATGCATCAAAATCATGTCATACTATACATTAGCCACATATCCTCTAATGCAAAATGCAACTTGACATTGCTTTTGTTACTATGAGTTGTTATCCCTTCCACAACCAAGAGATGTTGTATGGAATTGGGAACATGACCATCTTCCACCCCAACTTTTCCACCATCTTCATAGATATGAAATGGGTAGGTTTCAATAAAATTTCAAATTGAATTTTTTAATTTCAAGGGTTAATTTTGAATGATGTGAGGTAAACTCATGTTGTTGCAAGATGAAACTTAGATAGTAAGTTGCTAATATCAAGGTGGGTAATGAATTTATGGTTATAAGTGCATGCATTAGTGTAATAAATGATGGATGCATATAAATAAGTGTAGTAAAAAATGAAATCATGGAAGTATACGTAATTGAAGAAGGGTGATGGATTGAAAAATGAACCCAACTTCATACAAAATTGTATCTTTTGTCAGTATATACTTATACTAAACTATTTCATAAAAATAAATCCAAAACTAATTAAGAATTTGCATGATTCTACAAATACCAATATTATAAAATAAATTAATATATTTAATTTAAAAAAAAATCAAAGTACAATTTCTCCTTTTTTAAAATTCAAAGCTCATTTCCTTTACATATATACTAAATTCAACGAGAGAATTATATGAACTCCAAGCCTTCCTACCTTAAAAGATGTGTAGAAACCATGGGTAAAATAACTACTCAAACTGCAGCCTATAGTTTCGGTAATAATCTCTTGAAAAGTTGGTATGAGTTTTTCACAGTCCATCAGATTAGTGTAATACAAGCTTCTGGCTTAAACTCTGTATGTTTTTAGCTCGACATTTCAGATCACAGTCAGTGATCCATCATCATAAAGAGAAACAAAGTGGATCTGAAACGTCAAACTAAAAACATATGTACAATTTAAACCAAAAGCTTGTAGTACACTAAGCTCTGTAAATTCACAAACAAAATTGCATGAGCTCTGCTAGGCCACAAGTGACATGAAGAAACTACGTGGAATACCAACTCAAAACATACTTTAATTGCCTTTGAATCAAAATTCTTTTGACTATTAGTGCAGACCCCTCCCCCGTGGTCGGCTTTAACTCTGAAAAACAAAGAGAAAAGGTAGTAGAGAAGAATAACTTGTTCCATCAGGTTACTTATTCTCTTTTGGACACGCAAAAAAATAAATATCAAATTCTAAATCAAACAAGTCCACAATCCCTCCCTTATAAATATGGAATATAGATGAGCTCAGAACTATATCACCACAAGATCTATTTGTACCATTTGTCTATCACATTTTGCAGACTTAGCTTTTTAACAGTTTCCATTTGAACCATATATAATATAAAAACATTGTTCTTCCTTTGGAATGACTTTCATCAATAGGATTAGAATGATGATTCCACAGATGCTATCAAGGTTGTGGTCATACTTTGTGTTTCTGTCCAGCAAGAAGGCAAGGCTCACAGGGCAGTCCCCTGATGGAAGGGAAACAACCCTGCTTCACTATGTTCTTAAGAAGGCAGAGGAAGGAAATGCAGAGGCTGTGTTGGATGCCATTGATGATTACAGCCAAAGTGTTTGGATGATGAACATTGGCAAGCAGAAGGGCTCCATTCTGGAATCTGCAGTGCAGAGATGTGAACCCAGATTGGCTTTAGAGCTGGGAGCTTATTGTGGGTATTCAGCCATTCGAATTGCTTCCAAGATGACAAAGCCTGACAGCAAGCTGATCTCTATAGAAATAAACCCAAATAATTGTAATGTTGCCAAAGCAATTATAAATCATGCAGGTAAGTTATTGTAGTTTTTCTTTTCTTTGGCTGTTATTGTAAACATCAGGATGCTGACAATGTTTGAGAGTTTAAATTCACCCCCAAAAGACCAGACATGGGTTTTCTCTTAGGCACTTAACTTTCATTTGAAGTTATATACAAACTACTGAAATCCTTGAAAGCCTTTTAAGGAACCTTTATTTTTGAAGATATATTTGGAAGTGTAAAGTCATCTCAAAGACCAAACAGAGGTTTTTCTCTGAGACAGTTACTTTCATTTGAAATCATTGACAAACTGCACAAATTCTTGAGAGCCTTTCAAAGGATCTCTCTGTAATTGATTTCTCATGTTTTGATATTCCTTAGACTTAAAATCATGAAAATTGAAGTACCCAAGAAAGAAAATGAAAACAGATTAAGTTATTCAACATGGCCTTAATTTGCCTACTATTTAAATGTAAGTTTAATTAGGGCCCATCAATCTGCCTCATTCTAAGTATTAAGGCATTAAAAGTTATTTCAAAGTGGTGAGACAGGGCTTTAACAAGAGGCCTTCAAAATTTCCTGGGCCAAGTGTTTTTGAGTGAGAGTAACAGAAACATGGGTATTTTAGATGATGTCAATGTTATTTCTGTAAGTGTTAATGAAATGTATGAGTGCTCAGTAGGTCATTTATATTTTTAAAAAATAAATTGTCAAAAATAAAATTTTGAAAATATATAATAAACATAAAATAAAATATTTGCGATCATAAAAAATATTCCTATAAATTATGATTAATAAATATAAATTAATGTGAATCTATTTTTACTCACAGAAAAATGGAAAATTGGATCATTTATTAAAAATATATATAAATTAATATAAATTGATTCAATTTTTTTTAACTATATCCAAACAAATCATCTCACAATTAATTAACAAGATAGTACTTTGCTCCACTAAATGTTTAGCTTGTCTTCATAATTGTAGATCTTGTTTTAGAGCTTAATTTCTTGAAATTGAATGCTGAACACTGTGTTTAACAGTTTTTCCTCCTTTTTCTGGTTTGTTTTGGTCTCAGGGCTTGCATCAAAGGTGGATGTCATGGAAGGAACACTAAGTGACAGATTGGAGGACTTGTGTGAGATCTTAGATGATGAGGAGGTTCCACACTTTGATTTTCTTTTGATGGATCACTCCAAACAATGTTACTTGTCAGATTTCCTGCTGCTTAAGGAGAGAGGAATGATTGGAAAAGGAACCATCATTGTGTCCAACAATTTGGGTTCTGATTTCTCCAACTATCTGCGAACTAGCACTGATGAATTGGAGAGTGAAGAGCACAGGTGTGGTGCAGAGTACATGAGTCTGCTTCCATCTACTGTCACTGTTTCCACTTTCAAGGCAGATCTCCCCAAATTCATTAGGACATAAGCTTTAGGTATTAAATATGTTTTCAGTAGAAAGTCAGTCCTTGAAATAGAGGTAGAAGTAGGTGTTCAGTCGTCCTTGGAAGTTGTTTATATTTTTTTCCGCATATGGGAATAAATGTGTTTTTCTGTAATTTGTAACATGATATTTTTCGTACTCAAACTTTGAGGTGGAATTATTAGCTTATGCAATCCTTTGTAACTGGTAACAGAGTTCACATAGTAATAAAAACATATTTTTCTTTTAGAAATGCAAAGAAAACATGATATATTCAGATATGCAACATAAGTAAGATCAAAAGGAAATTCACATCCACCATATGCTTATGATTTTACTATTCTTGGAATTGGATGTTCTTCTATTACGTTTTATACTAATTTGGAAGTCATTGTAATGATGGAAGCCTTAAAAATAAGGCCATTGCTAATTCATCCAAGAGAGTTTACTAATATCAATTTGTCACATTTTTGTGCATGGAATATTTGGTTGTTTTATACATTAATCTTTGTTCTTCTTATAAAAAGGTATGTATATATATCTTCATTTGTCACATTTCTTGTATATGAGATATTTGGTTGTTTTATACTAATCTTTGTTTTTTTTATAAAAGAGTATGTATAGATATATCAATTTGTCGCATTCCTTGTGCATGTGATATTTGGTTGCTTTATACTAATCTTTGTTCTTCTTATAAAGGGGTATGCATACATATACCGATTTGTCACATTCCTTGTGCATGAGATATTTGGTTGCTTTATACTTATCTTTGTTCTCCTTATAAAAGAGTATGCATACATATGTGTAAAGTTAAAGGAACTTTTGTGAAGTGTGATTTTAGGTTAATCAGATAAGATGTATATGTTTATATATGGAAATTAAATAGAAAATAAATTATTTAGTTTTATTATAAAAAAGTGAATGTAATCTAAAACAAAATAAAAAATTTAGTGTTTCAAGATTAGGAATGAACGATATCAATTTATTATTCAACTTGGAATTAGAGTATTTGTTTTTATTTATGTAGGGTTGAGTCTTGACATTAGATTTGATTTAACAATTGTAGAAATGTCCTACATCTACAAACTTGATCTTGTTGAGAAGGTGTTATACACCTTGCATATATAAATATTTTATGTTTTGTAATGTTGTAGTCTATGCCAAAATGGAATCCACACATTGACATTGAGCAATTATTTTCTAAGTAAGGTTATATATGACATTACAAGTATATTTAATGTAGTTGACATAATACCAGATTTTGGTTTAGTGAGTACATAGTCAATGGATGTATTGAGTGAATGAATTTAATGTGTACCAGTTTCTACGTACTTACACTGTAGAGTATCAGATCCTTAGACATAAAAATTGTAAATTATATGCTCATCTCTACTTTCTACCAATAAACAACTAAGCATTTTTTGTAATTTGCTTCTCGAGTTCCAATCTCCACCAACATTACAAAGCAGAACTCCATAACCTTTTCATAGGTGAACAACATTTGCAAATTGCTTCTTTAACATAAAAGAGTGGTAATTTTTTTATTAAAACAAGAAGAAGTACAAAGCAAGGGCATCACATAGCCCTATCAAGCTCCACCAAATGATCCAACTATTGAGACAAATTTGGAGGTAATTGACCCTAGTCCACCAAATTCCAATCATGAATATGGTCAGAAGCCCATTTAGCCAAGCAATCAACAACAATATTCCATTCTCTAGGAATATGAGTGAAACTAACAGACTCCAGAGAAGCATAGAGGTTAAGAATCTAATCAACAATCAAAGCCAAATGTCAGCTAACATCCTCTAAATGCTGCCTATTCAACAAGTTCACCACAACCTAGGAATCAGACTCACATATGATCCTTTGCCATCCTAAATGACTTCCACGCTCCAGAGCCGATAAAATGGCCCAAGCCTCCATTAAATTATTTTTATGAAGACCCTTATAAATAGAGAAGATAAAATGAACATCTCCAAAGCTGTCCCGACCAACACCACCAATTCCAACATGACTCGGGTTTCCTCAAGAAGAGCCATCTATGTTGATTTTTAAGATGTCCTGAGGTGGAGGAGACCATCTCCCCTCCCTATTCACCTTCGGGGTAGGATGATGACATATGTTATGTATGAGCTGTCTTTGCGGAGGAGGAAGATGAAGACGACTATAACAACCAACCTTACAAGGAGCCACTCATGCAGTTAGATAACACTTCGCCGCAACAGTCTCTTTCACATAATGCAAAATTTTTCACCACAAGTGGGGGGCCACCAACATCAGATCCTAAAAAATCCGACGGATTCCTCTCCAACCAAAGGTTTTAGATAATAAAGGATGGGCCAAGGGCCCAAGCAACTTGAAGAAAGGAAGTAGAAACAGGGGCCCTGCCCCACCAATCTACAAACTCAGCCAACGAGGAAACATGCCTACAGGGCATATTCCACACCCTCCACCAAAAACGCCAAATCTCCCTAACATAGAACTATTGGAAGAAGAGATGAGAGACACTCTCCTCACAAATACAACACAAAACACACATTGAAGGGCCTTGGAAATCCCGCTTACATAAATTATCCCAAGTCAGACACCGGTTTTGAGCAAGTAGCCACATGAAAAAAATGTACTTGGGCCATGACAACTTGTGCCAAACTTGCTTCCACCAAGGGACCTCAATATCCCCAAACAAATTCCTACCAAGTTGCTTATAACTAGTAGACACAAAGTACTTCCTGGACAAATTAGAACCATCCCAATCCAGGACATTAGGTTCCCTCAAAGAATTACAAGCATAGGAAGCCAGAAGCTAAGCTAGCTCATGCTTATCCTCCTCAGACCCAGGTGGCCACTCAGAAGGATGCTTCCAATGAAAGCTTACAAACGATCCACAATGTTGTGCAACCTTATAATGCTCAAAAGTATCCCAGCCAGCTGCAGTAAAAACATCAGAGAGGGACTAGAGGTGAGGAAAATAGAGAGAATAGGTGGATGACCATCCCAAGAATCTAACCAAAAAAGAGCTTGTGACCCCGAATGAAAAATCCAAAAAAAGTGCCCCTTTAATCAAATTTGCTCCCACTTTCAAAGTCTACCAAATCATAAAACCACTCCCCTTGAGAGGATAGTGAGGAACCTCAAAAGAAGCAACACCCCTAAGATATTTATGATTGAGAATATGGGCCCATAATTGGTGTTGATTGGTACACCAATGCCTATAAAGCTTAGCAGCAAGAACTTGCCCATTCAAAATAGCAAAATGTAAACCAAGACCACCCTCCTACTTTGGTCTACACAGATTCCCACTTAACAAGGCTTCACTTAGTAGACAACAAGTTACCACTCCAAAGAAATTAACATGAGAGAGCATCAAATTCCCTAAGGAAATACATAGGAGCCGCTTGAACAAAGCATCTGTAAATGGGTAGGGCCTAGATAACTGACTTGAGAAGAGCCACTCTAGCAGTTGTAGGCAATCACCGATGAGTCCAATGAGTCACCTTTTGCCTCATCTTATCAAGCAACATCTGCCAGGAGGACCTAGGTTGACGACCAACAACAAGAGGAATACCCAAATAGACAAAGGGAAGATACCCAATCTGAAACCGTAGAATAGCCACAATCCATCATTGAATAGCCTGGGGAGTATTAAAGAAGAAAATAGAAGAATTTTGCTTATTGAATTTTTGAACCGAAGCAACAAGGTAGATATCCAAAGCTTTCCTAAAGGATTCTGCTTCCCGAATGCGAGCCAACCCCATAAGAGAGGTGTCATCCACAAACTAGAGATGAGAAAGTGTTGGCAGATCCGAACTCCACTACCAGCCATGAATTAAGCCTTGAGAAACTCAAAATTTAAGAAACTGACCTAGCCCCTTTGCCAATATAATGAATAGATAAGGAGAGATTGGATCCCCCTGACGAAGGCCCCTGGTAGCTCCAAAAAACTTTGAAGGTTCACCATTCACAATAACCGAAAATGAGGAAGAAGTCACACAACTCATAGTCCAACTCACCCAATAAAAAAAAAAACCAAAGGCCAATAGAATCTTCTATAGAAAACTCCATTTAACTTTGTCATAATCTTTGGCCATATCTAACTTGATGAACATAGACCTATCCTTAGAGTCTACCATAGAATGAATGACCTCAGAGGCTACCACCACCCCATCCAGAATTTGACAGCCCACCACAAATCCTCCTTGCTCCTTAGAAATGACAATAGGCAGACAAGGTTTAAGCCTCTCAACAATCAATTTCTTAATAATCTTATACACCACACTACAGAGCGCAATAGGTCTAAAGAATTCAAGCCTATCAACACCTTCCTTTTTAGGGATGAGAACCAAAAAAGTAGCATTAAGGGATCGAAGCATCTGCTTACTATGAAAAGACTCTCAAACAACCTCCAACAAATCCAACTTCACAATATCCCAAAACTCTTGGAAAAATTCAACTGGGAAACCATCAAGGCTAGGAGCAATCCCTTTATTCATCCCAAACACAACCTCCTCCACCTCATACATAGTAATCAGACAAGTAAGAGAAGCATTCAAATCATTAGTGATCAAAGAGGGAATCCAAGCAAGGACCATATTCTCATCATCCTCAGTAGGAAGTGAATCCTCAGTAAATAGAGCAGAGTAAAACCAACGAGCCTCTCTAGACAAAGCCTGTTGTGAAGAAATCAAAAGACCCTCAAAATTAACAAGAGAAGAGATATAACACTTATTTTGATGAGCTTGCACAAAATGATGGAAGAAAGTAGTATTCCTATCACCTCTTGAAGCCAATCAATCCTAGCCTTTTGTTTCCAAAAAATCTCCTCACGAAGCTCCCACTCCACCAATTTTAGAGCCTGGGACTCAACATGACCAAGAGCCTCCGAAAATCCCAAATCCCAAATTTGGTGAGTAATAATAGTAAGACGATCTTGCGCTTCCCTTTTCTTGGCCCAAAGATTCCCAAAAGATGACCTATTCCATTGCTTGAGATGATATTTGACATGTTGCAACTTCTTAACCAAAGAATACATAGCAGTACCATACGCAGGGGCTCCATCCCGCCACCATTGAGCAACAAGATCATGCAAAGAAGAATCTCGAAGCCACATAAGTTGAAATTTGAAAGGAGGATTCTTTGGGATAGTAAAAGAAGCATAAAACTTAACTGGCCAATGATCAGAGCCAAGCTAGTCCAAAATCTCAGAGCATGTGACAATGCTGCTACTCACCCAAAAACTAGAAACAAGAAATCTATCCAACTGCTTAGATATCTCTTCTAGCCCGCTCCATCTATTATTCCAAGTAAATATCCCATTAGAGGGCTTAACATCAATAAGAGAAAGATAATCCACATTTGACTGAAAAAGATCTGAAGTAGGACTAAGCCTAGGCAACCCCCCTCTTTTCTCCTCCAAAAAAAACACATAATTAAAATCTCTGGCTAAGATCCAACATAGATAAGGTGCACAAGACCTAACATACCTGATGTGGGCCCAAAGATGGATTTTACCATGGATGTCAATTGAAGCATAAACATTATTGACCATAATAGTCTCACCAAATTCCAAAACTGAAGCCACCATAAAAATAGAGGAATGACTAGAAATCCACCAGCGAGGAACATCCTTACGTGGATCTTAGAAAAGAGCCAAACCTCCAGAGTTTCTCCTAGAACCAATACACTGACACTGACCAGAAAAGCAAATGCGAGGAGCATACTGAAGCATGAAGTCCACCCGAAGTTTAGTCTCCTGAACACAAAATATATCTGGAGAATGAACCACAATCAAATCTTGAATAGCCTTTTGATGAGAGGTGTTATTCAACCCCCTTGCATTCCATGAAAGAATGATTTCATGAGGAAGGATGAGAGAAGTGGGCATCAATGGTCTTAACAGACCTATATTCCACCAACAAATCTTCAGTATATTTAATCTTGTCCACATCCATCTTACGACTGAATTTAGAGGAATTTTCAAAATGAGTCTTCTTAAGAGGGTGTTGCAACACCCCCAGAACAAAAGACGATCCCTATCCTTTACCTAAAGCCAACAGCTCCTTAGCTAAATCTGTTAATACAATATCATCCCGCAAACCTGCAGAGGCACCAGAAAGCCCAGAATTCTCTTGCCCCAAAGCCAGAGAATTGTCCTTAACAACAATTGCTTGCTCCAGCCCTGTATCCATACTAGTTAGTAACCCCAGAAGAAATCTCAACAGGAATCCCCTCCTCCAAGGCCTGAGTATCCAAGACCTCAAAACGGTTGAATCCTTGATCACTCTATTTATCCTTATAGGCCCTCTTTCTTCCTTTAGTCGTCAACTTAACAAGAATAAATCCATCCTTATCAGGCCCATCCTCAACCACAGGCACCTTTCCTTTATCCTCCTTCTCCACTGAAGCCCCTAATGAAGAAGGAGAAGAAACCCCAACCGCTTTGGGTGCCTGAGGAAATTGGCGCTGAAGGTGTCCATACTCATGACATAAACGACATCGAAAATGAAGGGACTCATAATCTAACTGTTGAACCCACAAGGCAGAGCCAAGACAAATTTCTAAAGAATACGACAAAGGATTATTTAAGTCAATTTCAACACAAATAAGAGCATAAGAGAATACCTTTTTATCGAGAGCATTTTGAGCAATGATAGCCGACTTCCCCAACAAAGCAACTATCCGGTGCAAAATATCCTCCCTCCAAAACTCCAACGGCAGCCATGGCAGACGGACCCAAACAGGAACCCATGAAGGCGGATCCTCTGTTGCATTAAATCCTCCATGCCAGGGCTTCATGAACAAGCCGACATGATATCACTTTTATTTAACTTATACGTGTAGGAAAACTTGTATAGGCTACCATAGTCCCTCTTAGATTTTTTTTTTTCTTTCCAATTGTTACTTTCAAACACATTCTGGGACTTGCAACTACAAGATTCTTCCATCTTGCACAATTCAAATTAAATCTTCCCTCAGATCACCTCTTCTCCTGCATCAACACATTTGAAGTTCAAGAGGTTCATCCCCATCTCTATGGAGCTGGGGTTTCTACATAAGTGTCACATCCTGATAAGAGGGACCATTTCACGTGGAAATTAGTTGTCACTGTAGCTAAATTAATGAGGTATGGGCTATGTATTGCCCTGTTGTATGCACGGTTGTTGGAGAGAACAAGAGGGAAGACATGACTATGGGAAGGTATGTAGAAGTGAGTGCTTGTATGCCACCATAAATAACATTTCCTGCAACACCATTAAGGCAGTATGGCATCCCTTCTTCCCATCAAACAACCCCATTCTGAAGGAGATTTAAGTTTCTTTTCGTGACCATTTGGGGCAAGGTATTAGAACAACATATGATTAAAAGAAAAAGGATTCAACTCAACGTGGAGAAAAGCTAGAAAGAATGTGCGGGAGACAAACACCAATAAATGAGAAATGGTATAGCAGAAAAAAAGGAAGGTGGGTCAAAAGAAGAGCATTCGTGCCGTTAAGAAAGCATGGCGTCCCTGCCTTAGAGCCATCCAAAATTACAGGTTGAGGGTTATTTTACCACACAAAGACCATAATCCTTCACCCACGACCTCCATAAATTTGGAACGTGGGCTTAGATGGGGGAGGTGTGTACAGAAAAAAATATCCAGACTCCATGCCCGTTCTCAGCATCCTTCTTGCCTGTGTCGAAATATGTGCACAAGATGGATTCATGGGAAGAAGGATTTGGACACTTCACGTAGGTATAATTGACAGCTGTGAATCCATGCTCCATACCATTGTCCACATCCTACACAGCTTGCACCATACGAGGAAGCAAATATATTGAAGAAGAGAAGAATAGATAGAGGGATTTTGCAGAAAGAGGCTTGAGAAACCTTTCGGCAAAAGAAATTGTTAGCTGGAATGCTGAATCGCACAACTATCGCCAACATCCTCCTTCCCTGCGTAGCAACTAGAGATGTGACCATATTCAAGGCACTGTGAGTTGTTTGACAAAATGCTTGGCAGAAATGTGCTCTGTTAAAGAGCAGGTTGGTCCAAAATTGTTTGCTTAAATGGCTTTAGAAACCCTTAAAGCATATGCAACTAGCATTCTCATTTATGCGCTCGAATTGGAGTTCTCAAAGAGGGTTAGAACATCCATCATGGCATAACGAAAATGAATAAATGTCACATGTTAAAGCAGCAAATGCCATTCCTATTATCATAAACTCCGGTAAACTTATGAACAGCAATAGTAAAGAAGTTATGCACCAACTTTCCCTTGAATGGCTTATTTTAAGATAAATTTCCCTCAACTTAATTATGTGAGTAAGATTTAAAACCCCTTGTAGTTTCCTAGTGCCTTGTGGAAGGGTGAATGTGTTCCTTGACTAAATTAATGAGATTCAATTAGACTCACACTTTTTAATCATCAATAAAAGCCCGCACTGGTTGTATGTTGTTATTAATGTTGACAAGAGAAATAATATTTCATGGTTACCATGGTTTGAACTTCTTAAAAATATTGACAACTAGAATACAATGTGTATCATAATATTATGATAATTGGAAACTAATGGCCTATTAATGGGCTTGGTATGAAGGCATAATTCATCTATTGCATTTTAGATCCATTAGTTAACCATAATGAAAGGAGTTGATTACAAACATATTGTTGTTATATTCAAATCACTTATTGTTGACCACTAAATATTAGTAAAACCAAAGAGGGAAAATATTACCCAATCTAAAAACTAAGCTATTATACAAATATGAATTCACACCACAAGGTAAATGAAATCAAATGGTTAAGAATACTATTAAAAATAAAATCCAACATACATCTTCATATGATATATAAAGGATATAATATTTGCTCATTTATGACTCCAATGTTGAGCATGTTTAGAGCAAGGTTCAATTATGCATTTCAAGGTCTAGGAGGAGGTCTTATAAGATTTTGATACTTTATTTAATAGATAAATAAATGGAAGATAATGTACACTCTTGCCTTAGTATTTTATAGGGATTAAGGTGGCATATAGTTTTAGATTGGAATTATGACTATACCTATCTCTTATAGAATGTACCAGGAAATATACTTACTTAATGTGAGCTTTGGCCTATAGTTGCATGATAATTGAGGGATGATGATTTCATTTAGTGGTATTAGAACCGCATTGTATTAAACATATTTTAAATGTTACAACTTGATCTTCTTTGGATTTGAGGGTAAAGGTATAATAGGACTACACGATGCCCATCAACCTCTTGAATATAATAACCTTGATATGGGAATTATTATATGAACAAAGGAAGAATATTAGAGCTATATTGATCTACTATATGATGGCATACTCAATGAAAGGAAAATACTATTTAATTTGATATTATTGTTGAGACTAAGTTAAGAGATAAACCCTAAGTGACCATGATATGTAAAATTTCATGATACCTTACTGTTGACCATCGAGGTCATCTTTAGTATAATTGTCAAGTATGAATAAATAATCCAATTTATGAACTAAACTAATATAAGAATATGAGGCTGCATCATAGGGTAAAGGAAATTGGAAGATAAAGAATATTATGGGATTATATTTTCATATGTTGGTCCAATGGACATAGAGTTGCCAACTTTCTTAAGTATGATTTTGACATTAATATAACTTAAAACAAGCTTATAAATACTATTGTATTTATTTAAAAGATATCTATTGACCCCTTGATTATAAGAGCCTCATTACTGAACCTATTATATGAGTTTCAAATAGAAATGATTTCTTGTGGGTTTAGTAAACCAAGGTAATTTGGTAACAAGTAGTAAGCCTAGTTGGGCTAGGTTAATGAGATGAAAATATAAGAGTCAAGATGTTCAAATAAGATTATAAATAAACTTGGTGGAGTTTGATCCAAGACCTCGACATACTTAAGGGGAAGTGAAACCTTGGGTTGTGGGAACATGTGTGTAGGTATCCTTGAGAGGCTTTGTAAGGATGACTACATGTGACTTTGATCTGTTTGGAAGCGGGAACGTAGGCAATCCTTGGGAAAAGCATGCCCTTGTGGCTTCAAGTCCATAGGGGGAGGGCTTAGGGGGGAACTCCAAGGGTTGGGGTTTTTTCTGATTAGTTTAATCTTCTCTCTTTAGTAGGCCTCAGGTTGAGGCAGAATGGGTACCAGATGGGTACTTGATTATATGCATATGATGGGAAAAGTCCATCTCATGTTGGTTCCATGTATCTCTTATGTGTCTGCGTAATTCAATTCCATATTCTATGTGTTTATGTAAAGGCACGTGTGTCTATGGATTGATATTGTGATTCATGTTATGTATGACCTGCCCAAGAATGAACCTTCAGGATATTTAAGGAGTGATAGACAATCATTGGACCATGCCAATGACCGATGTCTGGGCTAATGCTATGGATTAGTTAGCATTCACTTGGTTCATGGAGGTGAAGGTAGCAGACTACCCTGGTTATGATACAACTGTAGCGGTTGCACAAGTAGGGACCCATCCGTGTGGGTAACGGTAATCTGGGGCTAATTGCATATTGTGAGGGTTCACTGGTTGTCATTGGTAAGCATGGAAGTGACCAATGTCAAGTGTTACTCAGGATTGAGAAGAAGACAAATCACAATACCATTAAGGTCTCTAGGTGGTATATGTCGTAGGCTATTTCTTCCTAGGTGGACATACTTGTTGCTAGTGGCCTATAGACAATTGAAGTTGGAATCCACTGGATTTGGTAGGTTCACTACTTAGGAAACCCTTGGGATGGTGGATAGACTCGCGGTGTAGTATGAGATGCATCGAATCCCCTTCCCAATTGTTAGACTGTATACCTATCCTTGTGGGGTTGAGGACGAACCTGCGGTGTAGTATGAGAAGCACCGAATCCTCTTCCCATTTGTCCAGTGGTGCAGAAGATTGGTGGAAAGGATGGACCCATAGTGGAGTGCGCAATGCACTGATATTCTTTCTATTTGGGATGCATTATGGACATGTGTTAGCCATTGTGATGTGATAGTCAACCATTGTTATTATGTTATGTGATGTATGGTGGAGCTCGTCACTGTGTTTATGTGATGCATGATGGAGCTTGTCACTACATATTTGTGATATGTGCTAGAGTCAGTCACTAATGCAATTGTGATATATGTATGAGACAATCATTGTGTACCTGTGATGTGCAATTGTGGAAGTTACGGTTGTACTTGTGATGTACATATGAGATAATCACCATTGTACTTGTGATTTGTGTATTATCTAGTCATTGTTATACTTGTGATCTATGTATGATCCAGTCACTATTATACTTGTGATTTGTGTATGATCCAAACATTGTTGTACTTGTTACGTGTATGAGCTAGACAACTTGTGTAAATGGAGGTATGCTCGTAACTCGCATTGCATATGGTCTTTGGGATTATGGTATGATATGCCCCTTGTGAATATTGTGAATGTTTGTACACATTCTGCTTGGTAATGTTTGGAACGGACCCAACACTTGATGGCAAAGCTATTAGCATTATATTATAATTGGCTAAGTTAATAGCTTACATGTACTTAAATAATAGTCATGGGTTAAGGGCGAGATTATAGATCTCATATAAGAGGAGAGATTGAACTCCCTTTAGCATTGTGGGGCGAACTATGAAGCCTCTGATTTCCATGAGGGGATATGTAAGTAGGGTCATCATGAACCCTCAAGGATTAGGTTGTAGGTCTAGGAAATACCTTAACCTTGGGACCTTAACACTCTTTTGTGTAAGCATATATTTGGCAAGAATGATTTGATGCCACCATGAGAATGGATAAGTATTGAAGTTAACACTATTAAGCTTCAGGAAATATGATGGGTTGGTTAAGTTGGTAGTTGTGCTCTATTTAAAAAAAAAAATTGTTGTGCATGAGATAGGGATTTTACAAAAATCCTTAGTTCATCTTTCCTGCAAGACCATAATTAACATCAAATCTAGGTATTTTCTATGCATTATTATTGTTAATCATTTGTTCCTCTTTGATTCATAGCTTAAACTCTAGATTTCTCTGTAGTTGATTTTGTCTACCCTACATTTTTAAATCCTAGTTTTTAATTGCAACACTCCAAGGGTCACCTAATACACTTTCCCCTTACATTGCACACATGCCTCGCTTGTCCAAAAGAAACCATATGCCTTGGCCAAACTCATGAGGTTGCTCTTACTCACCATGCTTTTCAAACTGAAACTTGAGAACCCAAAAATGATTCCACAATCTTGCTTACTGCATCTCGAGCTCTGCCAAGTTACATGGTAGACATTTGGAAGCCCAAAGAAAACTTGCAATTGTTGCTAATTCCTCCCAGTCCTTTAATTTCTGCCATCTCACTACTATATAACTCTAGAGTTGCTTGCAAGTGAGTAATAATTTTATATTGCATCATGACTTCTCCCTTTGCCTATTTTGAACTATAGAACTTTAAAGATTCATAGCAATCCAGCACAACTATAATTTTTTTCAACTTTCAATTTAGAAGCTTTTGTGTTACTTCTCATTAGACTTTTAGACCTTCCAAGAAATTTCACAATCACTTCCTAACATCAAAACTTGAGCATCCTACAAGTTCAATTATATTGAAAATTCCCTAAATTACTCATTATCCATACCTTTTCCTTGGCTCTTCTTTAGTTTTGCACTTCTTTACTTTGAGTATTTGAAAAAAAATCTTCTTTTGGTTTTTTTTATAATCTTCATGGCATCATCATCAAAGGCCAAACAATTCAAGATATGGAGTATGAATTCAAAGGCTATTTTCCTACTTCAAAGATTCTTGAAGATTGGTGATATAGATCTAGGACATGTAGATGTCAAAGAGTTCATCTAAAGGATTAATAAGAAGGATGATATGTCACATTGGGCTATTTTCACTATGCATAATGCTATTCTACAAGATCATCATTTTTAGTTTTAGTGCAACCTCCTAAACTAGTGTTCTAGCATGTGTTGAACATTATGATCTTGACAAAAATAAAATGTACGGGCCATCAAATGAACTAATTCTTGATATCACACCTAAAGAAATTAAAGAGACTTTTGGTCTTCCTACATATAGTCAAATTTGTAATATAATATTATGATAAATGTGTTAAATGATTGAATGATAACTAATTGATAAAGAGAAGATATTGCAAGGATGCCCAAGTTCCTTCACAAAATTGATTTCAATAAAGATCATATAAGTGATTGTTCACCCTATTGAATAGGGTACTAGGAAATCTAATGGTTAAGGAGTTTCATCCATGGATGTTCTATTTCATACTTATTATTATGGATGACAAGAATATAATTGAATGGGGAACTTTAGTCAATGATCCTTTACATGAAGAACTCTATGAAGTTCAAAACAACACACTTTTTTATGACTTTCTATCTTGTATACATCTTGGCAGGGAGGGTAGTGTAATGAAATAACTTGCACAATAGAAGAGTTTGATAGGAAATATAATCCAAATACTTGATAATAATTGAGAATAACAAGCCACTTCGAAGGGGGAAAACCTCCAAATATCTCTAATGAGAACAAAATTCATAATATGATGATGAAATAAGACTCACTACTTCCTATATTTATGCTTAGGATATCACCCAAACTGACTTAGATAATCCTAACTACTATATTTGACTCCAATTTTGGATGAAAGTTTGTTGAAATATCAAAATACTATTGTTGGAATACTGACGAAACACTCAAATAATTTTCATTGCTAGTTTTTTCTCGCATTCCTGATCAACTTAAAAATGTCAAAACTACAACCCACTTTTGTTGGTTGTTGCCACAAAAAAGTGATATGGTATTCATCAAAATATCGACGAAAATTTCATCGATTTAGCGACGCAAAATAACTAGAAAACAATTGGCAGGCCTGTTCCAAACCATTGCAACAACACCAAAAGTTCCTCAAAATTTTGACAAAACTAACTGACAAACCACCAAGAATGTCCAACGCATTTGCTATAATTGTGATGAAATTTTTGTCGGACGTTTTTGATGGTTCATCAGTTACTTTTGTCAAAAGTTTGACGAAACAATGTAATTTTTTTTTTTTAAAGTATTCACCCAAAACACTGAAACTTCTTCCTATAATGTAATTACATCTACTAAAAAATATATGAAACTATTATATACCTGTACATATTATAGAGGATGCTCAATTACTATCTAGAAATGCTAGGATGTTCCCAAAATACCAACCCTCAAACTTCTCCTATATAAACTCAACGCATAATAATTCTAATCCTATGTAAGATGGAAAAATACACATCAAAGGAGGTAGGTCCCCATAAGCCACATCTTCCTCTTTGTTCGTTGTCCTTATGTATCCATAAGGCATGCATAGACCAATGAATATCATCTTCCACTAACATCATGTTTTGTCACAATTACTAGCCTATTCATTTGTGGGACTATAATTCTCAAATATTTAATAGGTAAAATACAATGAGGTAGTTCTTTATATTGCATTTTAAGTTCATTGTCTTATAAGACTATCATTGTATATACATGACTATTATCTATATCATAATGCCTCTGTATAATTTGTTTCCCAAACCTAGTCCTATCTATTTGTGAGTTGCAAATTAATGATTGAATAGCGGAGTAAATGTGTGTACATGGTTGGTTAACCTATTCAGCATCCAATGGTAGATGATCGGGGACTGCCATAATCAAGATTAAAAATCTTATATATGACCAAGTGGTGCTTAAAATAAAAACATTCATGAGACTTTTACCCATTATAGAAATCAAACTACTAACATCTCTCCAAGGAGTCACATGTTTGTTCTCTGTTTACAAGTTTAAGTTGTTTGTTATAAGGCAACAAATAGATGAGTATTGTCAATTACAAAAGATCAAGTAGTTATAGCATACCCAAAGATTAATGGCCATTTCAAAGCCCACTGAATCAAGGAATGTTGTATATATTTGACAGGTTAAGTGGTTGTTATAAAACAACGGATAATGAATGCTACATGCTTGGATTTCAAGAATCATAAAACATAAGTCAAGGATCAAATCCTAATACTCACAAGAGCATATGTCTGTTGGCATGAGAATCAATATGTATATCACAAGTCAAAATTTGAATCTATCAATTAGTTGTATCAAGGAATGAATTTCCAACAAGAGAATGAATGACACATGGAGTGGATGACATACTTGAAGTATTGCATCTATAGATTAAGCACAAAGATGAAATACAATAAGGTAGTGGATTTCTTTAGCCAATTATCAAGTCACACACTTGTCATAGTGTTGGACTTGCACAATCAAAACTTCTGTAATTAGGACCTTTGCACGCTAGATTGAGACTTTAAATAGACCTACACCATGTTTTCCCAAAGTAAATAGGTGAGTGAGTTCCATTTGGTTGGAAATATTCTTTTCAAGGTTAGACATCTTTGTGTTCCAGAGAACACACCTCAACAAAGACTCGTCGCAATGGTGTACTATGCTAAAACAATTGCATGGATTACCAAGATACGAAAAATGGAGCTACATCAACATTTCTATTTTCCTCATATGCATGTAGACATTGAGCACCATATCAAGTCCTTTGTTCCCTGTCATATCACCAATCCCACAAATAGGAAGTTGAGGATTCAAACACCTCTAGTAGTATTGCAAATGCCTTGAGAATCTATTAGTATTGATTTTATGAGTAGATTCCCAATGAAAAGAATACCAAAATGAATCTACTTATTATAGTTGTTAGGTTTTCAAAAAATGCCATTATGGTTGCTTGCAAGCAAAACATCACTACACAAGATACCACATGCCTCTTCTTCATTTATGTTTGGATTCATTTCCAACTATCAACATTCATTATTTTTTAGTACACACATTTTTCTAATCCTTGTGTGAGAATTTAGATACACAACTAGAGCAATCCACAACATATCATCGATCAACAAACAATTAGACAGTGGTAGTCAACTAGAATTTCTTTCTAGATTAAGTGGGCATCTATTGTTGTAAGTATCCACATACTTGGGATGGAAATATACTTTGCATTAAACATGCTTATAATAGAGCTCCACACAAGTTTATGAGGTAAAGTCCTTTCTAAGCATGTCTTGGGTTTTAGCTTGTGACACCCTTGGACATACCTACTACACACCACCTCATGTGGAATTTGCACAAATAAGAATAAGAAACAAATAATGCATAGAGATTTCAACACATCCAAAGTGTTCACAAAGAAATACAATAGATGCTCTCTCACCAACAACAAAAATACAAAAAGCACCATGACACTATGATATGGGCCTCACATGTTTTGCACATAATTAGCTAGAACATTTTTATTTTCAAACTTTCATAGTACCTAGGACTTCACATAGTATTTAACATGAAATTCCTCAAGACATACTTTCCTCTTCTTAAACTAGTGGCAACTTAACATCCTTCAAACTTGGATCCTAAGCACTTTTGTGCAATTGCACAAGTGAGATCATATAAATAACCACAACATACACATGTAAAGGTTCACATAATTTATTCAAATGTCTAAGGTTGGGTTGTATGCAAATCAAGCAAAGTTGTACAATGTTTAGTAGCTCTATGTTCAATTTTTATAGCTCACTAAAGTCATGACAGGAGAAATCACTTCTCAAGAAAGGTGAATGACCAATGTAAGCCTTACAAAACTTTGTGTGTGCCTTGGCAACAATTTGTATTAATGAACATGATTTAGTAGCACTCTAAGCTAGCATGCAAACTTCAATAACATTATATCCACCCTACACACAAGTCACTATATTATCATGCACCATCACACATGACTTGATGCACCTTTGTCCACTACGTAGTAGATCCATGTAAGGATTTTTCCTTTAGCCATGAGATTGGAAGAGAAACTATCAAGAAACTCAACCACCAAGTAGTTGGAAGTTCAAAAAAATAAAAAAATAAAAAGTAGTTGGAAGTTCACATAGTATGAGACATGAATAGTTTCATCTTGTTTCTTTGTTTATAATCATATTGTACATGTATCCATTAGATTTTTCTCATTGAAGGATGGATACTAAATAATTTAGGCAAACCAATTTGATGTGTTACTACTTTTTGGTCATGGAAATTCTCATTCATAGCCTTATTAATATAACATCCAATTATACCCTATACATTTTTATTTGAATAGAAGTAGTAGGTAATTGCTAAAAACATTCTATTCTCTTTATGACTGTGTTATAAAGGTTTTGAATATGAATCATGATGAAAAACCTCAAGAGCACTAAATGATTGTCATATTAAATGTATGAGGTCAATGGGCATAAAAGAGGAGCCGAGCACAAACCTAGTAGGCATAGTCAACTAAAACATTGTTTTAAAACATATTGTTAAATGTTTTTAGAATAAACGTTTTATGAGAAAAAAAAGGAAAAATGGAAAGTAAAATAAAGTGAAAGCATAAAATATTTTGGGCACCAAGTAGTGAAAAGGAGAGTTTTCATTTCCTTGTGTTTTCTTTCATCCATGTTGCAAGAGAGACTTTAGGGTTTTATGTTGCATTGGTATTGAAAGTTTTTAGACTTCACCCACATTGTGAGAGGTTTGTAAGGTGTTTTGTTCGTTGGAAAACAAAGAACATCAGGTGCAAGTTTTATGAGATGAAAGTGGCACATTCAAAGGATTTCCATGCATGCTGCCAAGTTACAAGCCTTGCATACCGCCACATTACAATAAGTGCAATAAATATCTCTTCAACCTTTAGTCTTTCATATCTATTCAGAGTATTTTTTTTTTGGAAACCATGCACAAATGTGTATTTAGTGATGTGTTGAGAGGAGTCCCTCATAGATATTTGGGAGGAAAACCCTATATTTTTAGAGGTAGATATATTTGTTGAAATCTGAACAAGGTTTGAACTAGTATTTAGAAATAAGGTTATATTTAATAAATGCTATATTGCTTGAACTGTTGTCTTCCAAAAAATTGATAAACTATTGATATACCCTTGTCATGTTCTAAGCATATAATGAGAGGTATTCAATACAATAGGGATACACCCATAAAGGTAGTCAAGGAAAAGTTTCAAATAACAATGCTCATGGGAAGAATATAAAGACAGTCACTAAGGGAAGATAATAGTTACATGACAACCATATTTGAAGCAAGGAACTCATAACAATAGTTTAAGAAGTTATGAATATTATTAGACAATGAAATAGGTAGCACTCAGACTATCAAAATATCCTAAAATTCATATGAAGAGATAGCAAAAAAGAAGGGATAGCCTTAGAGATTTAGTTTGTGAGGACAGTGAGATCAAGAAGGCAGTAAATAGATGCCTGGTGTTTTCAAATATTTTATTGCCTTGTTTTAAGAACTTGAAATATATGGAGGTCTTTGTAAGGCTCCATCAAACCAATGTAATTCCAATTCAAAGTGACACTAAAAAGGGTAGATCATGATAGAAAAGTTGATAGTTCATATGGTGAAATGGTAACCAGTGATAGTGTTTTAGGGAGATTTCATGAAAGATCACAAAGGTAATGCCTATGAAGACAAGGATTGGAATCATTTAAGGAATGCAAGCCCTTGCTATATAACCAACAACTTGAATTTGAAGCCATGACTATATGGAGCTAGATACCTATCACCCATACTCCTCTGTGCATTTATGTTTCATGACTATCATAATAACCTTTTGAAGGTCTGTCATGCTTGGAGTTGCTATTCGTGTTGAACCTACTCAAGGTGAGGAAGATTTAAAACATTACTATATATTTTTTTTAAAAGAACCAACCTATTCACTACTTCAAAGGCTTGCATAAGGCATGTTGATGGTTCTGAGTGCCACAAGGGACAGTTCAAAGTGAGTTGCAACCTCATGGTAAGCATGGTAGGAATTGTGAGGGACCTCAAGGTTATGTTATCAAGTATGATTGGTCTCAAGAGATTGCATGAATTCAAGTGAAGCTTTGTTGGCTTAAGAGTATAACTTAAGAAAAATGGTGATAGTGATACCAACGATAGATATGACAAAAATGTTGGAAGGGGTCATCATGATACTAGCAGAGAAATATAGGCACACAAAGGGAGGAGATAGTCCACTATAGCAACTCGATTGGTGGTGGTGTCAAAGTGTTTCAAGGGGAGGCCATGTAAGGTAGATAAAGATACCTAAATGACATTGGTTATGACTTTATGGATATGATGTATCCTATCTAACCTTATTTGTCTCAATGATTGCAATAAAGACTAGGTTTTCATGTGGTGTACCCTCAATAAGTCTTTAGGACTAGTTATTCTCTATATATCATATTCTTATGGTTGAGAGGTGGAAGTTTTGACTGTCCAAGTGAGGGGTTTAGAATTTTCACAATCATGATATGGTAGTCATTGTGAGAGGATAGTCTTCATCAAAGATGATAAAGGAATAGTCAACTAAATGTAAAGTCAACATTCATTCAACTTAGGGTAATCATAAAGATTATAGAGGCTTATGATGCTTATGATCATAGATATGAATTTGTAAACAATCCAAAAGACTATCTTGTGACCTTAGCAAAGGTTATGACTGTGATATATTTTCAATGGTTTTATGCACTGAGAGTCTCTAATGGATTGGTAGACTGTGGTTTATCCTCCATAGGTCTTTATGAAATATGTTTACCCTTATTAATGTATTAATGACTATTATCCTTTTTGTCAAGACAAAGATTAATAACTGAGATTGAAGCATTATGATAGTGTGATAGTTATGGTTGTGGCTTAACAAGGGTATATTTTGGTAAGGAAGATATTAAGTTGAATGAATGTAAGTAGATAAATTTTTGCATACCTATAGATGGTACAAAATTTCATGGTTAAGTGGAAGCCTCCCATCAACAACAAGATCCAAATATCCATGTATCTATCTCAATCGAGCCTCTAAACCCTTCATAGCTATCAATTTTTTCCACTAACCTATTATGCACAAAAGTCAAATTTTAGAGTTATGTCACCACTAAAAACAAAAGAAACATAGCTTTGAAACCAAATCCACACAAAACACAATGTGGTATTCATACAAAGCCATACAAACAAACTAAAATTATAACATTGGAATGGAAACAACTTCAAATTATGATGTAGAACATGGATTTAGTTTACTCAACTGGAGGCACATTTCACAATAATGGGTTCTTCATCTAAAACATCTGTACGAGGTTCAAATAGTAAAGCCATAGATGAAAGATAGAGGAATTAAAAAGATACTTGGATGTAGTTGGATTGAAGGTCATAAACTAGTACATGTTTTTTGTCTAGGAGTCATATCACATCTACAAACATGGCAGAGCTATGCAAAGTAGGAGAAATTGGCTTGGAAAATGAAGGCATTAGGGTATGAAGAATCATTTTTCTGCCACCATAGTGAAAAGTTAGCACTTTCTTTCATCTTTGCATATTGGTTTGATGCTTCAAACGATGCATTTCTTATACTGAAAAGTGCATTACCTTATTGAGCTTCTCTTTGTTTCTAGAATAGTTTAGTATTCTCTACTTAATAGGGCCAACCACATGACAGTGGAAGCTCATTTTCCCCCACGCCTCCCCCTCCCCCTTCCCGTGTCCCCTCACATTACTCTCAATTCCCCATATCCAATCATATAACATTAATCATTCATTCATCCATTAATAACACATAACATTCATTCATTCATCCATTCATAACATATAACATTCATTCATTAACATATTCACATTCATTCATTAACATATAACATTCATTTTTTTAGTTTTTAGATATTATAAAAAATATGGTTGTCATAATATGATTACAATCACTTTTTTTTAATTCTTTTTTGAAGCTAAAAAAAGTTGAAGTGGAGTATCGTTTTCTAAATCATTTGTCCCCCCTTCAGTTCTTCTGCCCTTTGCTGTGATCTTAATGTACGCCTAGTCGTGTACTGATCACGACGTGGAGGCCACTACAAGGGGGGGTCTATTGCAATAACAAAGAAATGTTAAATTGATATGTTTTATTATTATTGTTACAAGTATTTCATTAACTAAAAGAACATTAGAGTGGTGCTCTTTACCTGATGGGCCCACATCATATTCCTGATCTTGTCTTATAGCCTCATGCTCAACATGTTGAACACCCACTAAATCCTTATCTGGAGTTGAAACACAAAAGGCTACATTAATTAATACACCAATTGCAATTATAATATGTTTAAAAGAACATTAGAGTGGTCCTCTTTACCTAATGGGGCCACATCATGTTCCTGATCTTCTCTAGCCTGATTATGCTCGACATGTTGATCACGCTCTACATGCTCTAAAGTTGAAACACGACATGTTACATTAATTAATACACCAATTGCAATTAAAGATGTTTAATTGTATTAATCCATATTGCATTTTGTATAGCACAAGAATACATCCAGTACCGAGATGCACACCATGACCTTCTGTAGGCATCTTTTTCAAAATCTGCAAACAAACTACACTTCAAGCATGGGTTAGTGTTATGCAAACTCTACTAAAATGCCTCTATGAAATACCTTAGAAATGCTTCCAAATGCAGCAAATGATATTAAAAAGACCAAAGCATTATGAAAACAAAACCAAATTACCTATTCCATAGTTGGATTGGTGTCACATGTGCTAGTGACCCTTTCCCAATCCTTGATAAAAGCTCAAATTGAAAATGCTATGAAGATGGTGGAGTGATGATGAACAAGATTAAATCTCAAGTGAAGAGAGTAACCTTGCATGAAATTGTGAAGATTGTGAAGCCCTTTGCTTGAGGATGATGCACCTATTTAAAGATTTTCAAAATGTTGAATGTTGAAGAGGGACCAATGTGGGATCAAAAATCAAGCCAATGAATTGAGGACACTTGTCACCATGTGATTAGTTAATGTGTGTGCAAGATTTGGGAAGAGTGCCCAAGAGGGGGAAATTTTGAATTCAAATTTGCAATAAATTTTGAGAGGGGGACAAGAAAGAAGAGCAATAAATGCCCTGTTTGACTTGTCATTGTTGAGAGAAAATGATGTTTTAATAAATCAATAAAATTGATTTATTGTGCAAGTGGGATGGGATTAGCCTTAGATTAGGATTAGATTAATTTAATGATGATTATGCTGATTTAATGCTGATTAATTGATTTGACTTTTTGGACTTTGGAAAATGATCTAAGATTTGATTTAAATGGCTTTTTGATTTATTTAATTAAGTGGATGATGCAAGATGAAGGTTGAATGCTAAGATTTATTTGATAAATGAACTTATTTAATGAATGGATGAAAGTGATGAATTTGCCTAATGTAAGAGCTAATTTGACCGAATCTGATCGAATGCATAATGTGAATTTTGCATGTCTAGTTATCTTTGCCCTCTTGAAGCAATGTACTTGTTATGCTGGTTCAAAGAAT